>CAOJBJ010804823.1:0-17481 GCA_948291685.1 Euphorbia celastroides
TAAATGGATAGGCTTGATTAGACAAAAGACCGAATTACCCTCGAGTTAACCACAATTCACAAAACAACTTTGGGCAGAAAAGTGACAAGCGCACGTCGTGCTCCCTAGAGCACGAGATCGTGCACCAGCCTACCCCCAAACAACAACCCGAGCACGTCGTGCTCTCCAGTGCATGAATTTGTGCACTGGGCTGCCCAACTTCGCTTCTGAGCGCACGATGCACACTTTTCACACCCGATTTCACTCCCATTGATCTCTAAACTTCATATATGATTCTTATAACATTCAAATGATATCAAATGCATGCCAAATCAATACTTTCCCTACATGCTCATGATGCAATTGCATAGCCCCTTTTTGGGTCGCTACACCTCTTCAATTGATTAGGACTTCGTCATCCTTCTTCAGGCGATATTCTACCTTTTTCTTTTTCTTTGGCCTTAGCTTCTCCCCCAATGAATTTTGCCAACTTTCCTTCTGCTTCCTTCCTCTCCAACTCCTTGACGAAGTGTCTACATTCTTCTGTGTCATGCCTATCCTACTTATAGAATTAATAGTTGGTACACAGGGCCACCTGGACTCCTTAACTTGCAGGAATAATTAATTGAATACTTTGTACTTTCGATCCAATACAAGATCTCCCTCTTCAAAGCTCGAAGTAAGGATAGATCCATCATGGAATCTCTCGGGACCATATCATGCCTATTTTTGAAAGGCATTTTACTGCCTGAGGATTGTTCAAAAGCTTTGGGTGGATTTGTAGGTGCACTGGTGCTTTTGTTTTTATGGTTTTCTCGCTTCACCCACTCTCTAGCCTTTTGACATAACCAATGTGAGGGGGCATTGGGTAAGCAATACCCTGGCGACGTCCTCGTTCCCATAATTCCTTGCTAAGACGTCGGTGACCACATCTACATTGCAATGTTTGATTTGCCCTGTCACCTCTAGAACTTCTCTAAATATAAGGCTAAGCTCTCTCCGGGCTTCTGAACAAAAAACTATAAATCTTGTACCGTCTTATAAGATGGTATTAAAGTTAAAAAGTGGAGAGAAAAGTTCTTGGCCATTTGATTAAAGTTGATAATTGATCCCTCCTCTAAATTGTCATACCAGAGGTCGCCGCCCCTGCAATGTGGTTTGGAACAACCTATCATTACTTTGATAGCCTTTGTGGTTTATGCGCAAGCCATAAAGTTTCGAATATGAATCATCGGGTCTCCTACAACATTCTACTCTTAACGATGAGGGTACTTGAATCCTCAAGGGAATTTTTCTCATAAGATCTCCGCGCAGAACAATGATTCTGTATATTTTATCTCTAGAATCAGTGGATCTATTCTTGCCTTTGCCATGCTTGCTTTTACCTGCTTTGTTATACACGCGCTTCTTTTATTAATTTGGCGATTGCTCCTTATAACGAGAGCTATGGTTAACTTGCTTAGTATCCCTGGAGAAATTTTCTCGGGTTCTTTTGAAGGCGGATGGGGGTAGGAGATCTCTCTCTTTTCCTATCCACCTTTCTCTCTAATACATAAGCGCTTAACGTAATGACATCTGTAGACTAGGTCGCCTTTCTTCGCGGCAATATACCAAACTCTGCCTTCTTTTTTCAGACCTCACAATACTCCAAGATTACGCAGTTCCACGGTAATGAGAACTTTGCTTCCCTCCGATACAATTCATTGTTAATGTTTATGGTGTTCACCGAGTCTTGTACCAGAGTCCTCGTGTGTAGCAGCTATTTGGTTACATCTTCCAAAAAACGAGTATTAGGATTTTTCATTTTCTCTCATATCTCGTCTATTTAGACATTAAACTCCAGTGTTAGCATATAGAACGAAACGAGATTTCTTTTTGTAGCTGGCGAGGATGAGTGGATCTCTTGGAGCTTTTACTCGAGGTCGAGGATCGAGTTGCAAATTCTCCCCTCCTTCCTTCACTTAATTTCTCCATTTACCATGATCACTGATAACTCTTGTGGACAGGATCCACGCTCCCCGTACCAAATTTTATAGTGTAGGATTCCGGAATACTCAACTCCTTCGATCGTTCTCCAAAAGAGTAGACGTTAGAGGGACTTGCCGGAGTCCCGTGAAGCCTCTCCGATGCTTAAATTAGAATGGATTAGAGAAGAGAATAATGAAATAATAGAGAATGTAATGAGAATGATGTACCTTCTTTTCTACTATCCGGTCATTCTTATAGAGGTGTGAGGGCATAGCTCAGGGCGCGCGAAGATTTCAGGAGGTGACAGTCCACTCATAAGGCAGTTGTGCCATGTTAGATTCTGTTGAGCACCTCTTCTCTTATGGGCCATGTCAGTTAAGGTGATCCTATCCTCTGCATCGACTCTAGGATGTGTGTTGTGTGTCTTCAGGTATTTGTGGGCCTTTATTGGGCATAAGCCGATTATTGGACCGGCTCTATTTCATTAGTATCAGGGGGTATATACTCACCTAATTCTAGAGATAGACAATAAAGCCGCATTTAATAGTTTAACTGGCGATGATATATGTTTTTCTTATAATCATTTAATTATTTTAGTTTATAAGCATTAAGGTAGCTCTTTTAGTGTTTGTTCCTTTAGTTGTATGAGGCGTAATGTTTTAGCTGGAACATCGGGGATAGACAGGGTAAGTGGAGTTTGGACTAAAGCAATACAGCTCTTCCAATTATAAGTTTTTAATTCAACCAGTTTACTTAAAAAAAAGGTATTAAATAGTCCACGTGTGAATGAAGGTCGTTTCTAATTTGAGGCCGTCTTAAAATGACTTTCTTTCCATACAAGTGCTAGCATAAAATGAGTAGCTCCACTTTTTTTTTGATAGAATATTAGCTCCACTTTACTTATGGTGTTTATATAATGGAAAAAAAATAGTAGTGTGATTACTAGATATAGTAATTGTAAAAAATGGTCTAATAATTCCTTCACCTATAAAGTTAAATCCACTATTCTCGAAATTCGTGTCTGATACAGTGTATTTCACAAGGGAAAAAATATAAAAACAGAAAAAGGCATATATGAAAATTGGGCCATTAATTGTGAAATGCATAGATGTGTTTTGGCCAACAAAAATTAAGTAATAATAGAAGGATCACATGATAAATTATGATATTCTATTAATTAATCAACAGAACAAAAGGATATGTGTACAAATGGATTGAGCAAAAGAGAAATGGAGAAGATGAAGATGTGGACTATTTTGGTTATTGTAATGAAAACAGAGATGTGGCTTTGTGAGGGCTTCATAGAAAATGAGAGAAAAGCACTTGTAGAATTGAAGAATTACATAAATAGCCCAGATCATCCAACTTTGGCTTCTTGGGGTGCAAATTTGGAGTGTTGCAATTGGACTGGAGTTGAATGCAATAGCAACGGCCATGTAACACAACTAAATCTTGGCCTGAAAGATAGGAGTTTTGAATGGAGTATCAAAGATTTACAATTAAATGACTCTTTGTTTATGGCTTTTCAACACCTCAATTCTCTCTACTTGTCTGGATTCAACATCGCGGGTTGCCTCAAAGATCATGGTATGTATTTCACAGCACTTTGTTGTTAAGTTGCAATTTAGTTTTCCTGATTTGAGATAATCTCAACTATTTATTGAATCTTAATTGTTGAGATTTGATCAATTGTAGATTCTACAAACAACAATGTTTAAAACACAACCGTTAATTTCAATTTTAGATAATCCTTTTCCTGTTTGATCATCTATAAGCTCAAATGTTTTCCACCTCGTTTCTTTGTTTTTTTGTTTCTTTTCCGGAAATAATGTCTGATAATTGTGTGCACTTAGATAAGATAACATTAGTCTGCTCTTCCACTCCTATAGCTCTTGATAGATAGCTGCAAAGCCAAATGTTTCCAATTTTGTACAGGTTCAGTCGTAAGAATGTCAATCTGATTTTTTTATTTGTGTGTTTTTAAAACTACACGTCATCACCTTGTCTTATTGTATATTTTTTAATATCCTATTGCATTTTAGGTTTAATCAAATATTATATATGTGATTTATACGTCTTTACATGAAATAAGATTTGTTCTATTCATTTAACCGACTTAGTACTTGTGAAAATTAAAAGGTAGTATTGGACCAAAACGAATTCGAGCAAACTCTCATAAGTCACTCTTGTGTATGGAACAACCCACCCTATTTACTCCTATCAAATAATTATTTTATAATATAAAAAGAAACTAAATTATTTGACTCATTTCTGTAAATCGTTTTTATGCATAAGATTTATGTTATTTCGACATGTTAATTTTGTGAAGGTATATATTGCTATGTCTTAGATCGATGATTTAAACTCTATTTCCTTTTTTTTTGAAAAACTCTCGAGGCAACGATGTGCTCCCCCGACAAAAAAAATAAAGAGAGGGTGAAAATTTCGGGACGGGATCCCAAAATGTTTCCCCGCTTACCTACAAAACACCCTCCCCTTTTTTATGCATTGATTCTGGAAAAATACAAGGTTCAAGTACAAAGGAGGACCCTAGGGTCGATAAGAAAATATGAAATGAAAGAGCACAGGCGCATCTTCTTACAAACAAAAAGAAACCAAACAAGATGAATACTGCTATCAAACACATCTTGATGACCAGCAGCTCCTTCGAATATGCATTTGTTTCTCCGAATCCAAATTGACCACATAACGGTAAACCATAAGTAAGTCGCAAAAGCAAGAATGTTACCATTGCCGGTGATCTCGGAATGACACATTGAACCCCTAACCAACGGAACAAGCGGCTCCAAATTGAAAAACTCTGAGCACAGAAAATAAGGGCATGTGAAACAGTTTCATCTTCATTGCAAAAAGGACACCAAGGCTGCGGAACAGATAGAACATGTCGGTGAAAGAGAAAAGCATTTGTTGGCAAGCACTCATGAAGTAGAAGCCATCCAAAGAACCTCACCTTTGGCAGAAGAACGGAACCCCAAAGAACAGAAAAGCCGAATGGCTTTTCAGCAGGCAATCTGAGCAGTGTAAAAGAAGTAGCAAAAGACGCTACGGAAAAGGTAGCATTGGAGGATTGAGACCATAAGAACACATCAGACCACTGCTGGAAAAAGAGAGGCCGAGAGTCCTCTGTAACCGCAAAACCATCGCCCAATAATGAAGGGACAACCGTAGCAATCCAAGACCTCAACTCAAGACACCGTTCCCGTTGAGAAATTCGCAAATTTCTTTTCCAAATGGGGCGAGAGAATGGTGAAGAACCAAACAGCCCCCTACACCCATCCAAGATCGAACAAAACTTCATGTTAGATAGATGATAAAGATCGGGAAAGAGGGATCGAAGCGAGACATTAAGTGTCCAATTGTCTTGTCAAAACAAGGCAGCCAAACCATTGCTTAGGCTCACAGACGACGAAGCTAAAAAATGATCCCAAAACTCGAACTTGCGAATACAACACTTGATAACCCCACGCCAAATGTGCGAAAGATGATTTGGATTTGCAGCAACCAAATCAAACCACATATTAAATCCATGGCGATGAACAAAAAAAAATAAACCACAAGGATCCCGAGAACCATTGGGAACCTTCCATAACAATTTAAATAATAAACTAGCATTCATTTATTGAAGATCTCTAATACCAAGACCTCCAAAATCTTTGGGCAAGGTAATAGTGGACCAACTAACCTTAGAAATACCTCGAGAATCATGGCTGTCTGGCCACAAGAAATTCCTCATAATAGTCTCAATAGAATGGGCAATCGAAACCGGACGTTGGAAAAGAGACAATTGATAAATCGGTAGAGAAGCAAGAACCGATTTAATCAAGACCAACCGTCCGGCATAAGATAAGGAGCTGCCCTTCCAATAAGTTTGATCGAAAACGCTCGATTAGTGGATCCTAGGAAGAGATAGAGGTCATAGAGCGACACAAAGGATTCCCAAGATAAAAAATCGGAAAAGACTCCACACGAAAACCCATCAACAACGCACAAGATGCAAGCACAGATTCCTCTACTCTAATGCCCATGATCGAGCTTTTGTGGAAATTGATCCGAAGTCCTAAAACCAACTGGAAACATTTTAATAAGCGAACATAAGCTGGCACATGATCCAAATTAGCTGGAAGGAAACACAAGGTGTCATTTGCAAATTGCAGAAGAGAAAGATCCGGCATAGAGTTATTCAGTTTGAAGCCCGGAATAATTCCTTCAGATGTTGTTGCATTGAAAAGCTGCTTCAAACCCTCAATCGCTAAGACGAAAATGAAAGGTGACAAAGGATCACCCTGCTTGACACCACGGTGAAGAGCAATAGGCGGAGAGGAAGTGCCATTAACCATTACCGAAGTCGTAGAATTAATTCTACAATTAGAGAGCCAAGATATCCAAGTGTGATCAAAACCCATCCGCTGAAGGATAGAATCAATATAGTGCCAGGATACACTGCCAAAAGCTTTGTGAAAATCAAGTTTTAACATAAAACAAGGTCGGCCAGCATGGTGCAACACATGAATCACCTCAGTGGCAACAAACAAACATTCATGGATGTTCCGATCCTTCATAAACGCAAACTGATTACTTGATATTACATTGGGAAACACATGTTGAAGACGCCTAGATAGAACTTTAGCCACCAGTTTATACAAGCTAATTATCAAAGCAATTGGTCGATCGTTGGAGATAACATGGGAGCCCGCCACCTTCAGGATCACGACCGTAAATGAGGTCTTTATCGAGTCCGATAGCCTATGAGAAGAGTGGAAAGACTGAAATAACTGAAGAATATTTTTTTTAATGTTGCCCCAAAATTTCTTGTAAAAGAAAAATAAAACCATCCAGTTCCGGGGCCTTGTTATCACCACAAGACTTCACCGCATCCCATATTTCGTCCTCAAGAAAGGGAACTATTAGCATCGCATTATGGGCAGTCGAGACTTGAATGAATGGTAAGCGGTCCAACGAGAAGGGCACAAAGATGCCGGGACTGAATAAGTGCTCACAAAAGGACCGAATACGGCTTGTAACCTCTGCAATGTCCGTTATAATTGAGTCCCCATCTTCAATCTGAGTGATCATACTGTTGCGAAACCGAGAGGTTGCAATTCGATGAAAGAAAGTGGTGTTATCATCACCCAAAAGGCTCCATTTGACTCGAGATTGTTGGTGCCGAATAGATTTCAAATACTCCCGTTTAGACATAAGGACCTACCGTTTCAGCTGCAAATCGGTCTGGAGAGCATTTGGCAATGGCCTATCATTAGATAATATTGCCAAAATCGAGGTCTCCAAATTTGAAATATCGTTTTCAAGATTCCCAAAGTTACTTGAGTGCCACAGACGAATAAAGCCTCTAAGCAACCGAAGCTTCGCAGTAATGTCCAACTGCCAAGGGAAGATGCCAACTCTAACCATTTTCCTTGCACAAATTCCTGGAAATCGGGATGATCCCACCAACAATTCAAAGATCTAAAAGGCTTCGGTACACTAGGAGATTCCAGAGTTGACTGAAAAAGGAGCGAAAGTGGTCGGACAAAGTGGAATCAAGAGTACAAACAGACAAAGTTGTCCAAGCATCGGAAAGGGCACAGGAGACCATTACTCGGTCAATACGAGAAAAAAGATCTTGAATTTGCCCACGTAAACTGTCTACCCTGGAGAGGAACATCCAAGAGCTTACATTCGGAAACAAAATCTGCAAAATGACTCATAGACAACACCGACAAACCACTAGAACACTCCTCGAGAATTAATATTTCATTAAAGTCACCGCAAACGAGAATATTGCCATATTTCTGAACAATTGGCAAAAGTTCCTGCCACAATGCGGAACGAAGACTCCCATCCGTCGGCACATACACTGCCAAAACATGAAAAGATAGCTGCTCAAACTGAAATCTAACCAGGATCCAACGGTCTCCAGAGGAAACTAAAAATCCCTGCAATGAAATCGAATTCCAGGACACAATCAAACCACCCAAAAACCCAACAGCCGGAACACACAAAAAAAAGAAGTCATTATGCCCCCAAAAACGTTTCATAATAGCATCCGACACTCCAGCAATTTTCGTTTCACAAAGAACAAAAAAACTCAATCGGTGTTTCCTGGAGCAAGACTTAATGAAGGATTGCTTAAAGCTACTACGAATACCACCCCGAATATTCCAACACAAAAAAGATAACATTTAATGGAACAATAAAACCTGGATGATTTGGCCAACTATGAAGAGTTGCGAGATCGAATGGCTGAAATAATTTGGGAACGGTTTTCCTCTTGAAATAATCCTACCCGAAGACCCGCAGCAAGTGTTGCATCTGCTTCTTGATCATTATGAAGGCCTAGAGACGCTGACCTTTGGGAGTGGGCAGATTCAATGGGAGATCCGAAGGAAACAGAATTGGCCTCCATCTCAAGGGGCTAATACGCAAAGGTGATCGATGAGGACGCTGAATTGGGGGCTGCTGTTGGCTAGTTGTAGCAGAGGAAACCACTACCGGTTGACGTTTCAATGAATTATTCAACTGGCCAGAATGCATTGAGTGAGTATCCGCCACTGAAGAAGGAGATTTAGAGCAACTATGTGAATGGCGATGGGGAGATTCAACCTCTTCATCATCAAGTTCATGTGAACAATTCTCTGCCTGGCGAATGGTCGTGAACACAGGGAAAACTTTGTCACCAATGTCCAATTGAAAAGATCGTGGCCATGTTCCTAAGGGTGCAGATATAAAGCAGGAGACAACATCCAACCGAACCGGCCTCAAGAAATTGTAATCAAAAGAAACCAATCTTCCAAGACGTGAGGCCAGCTTATAAATCAGCTCTTTCGAAATAAATTCAGGAGGAATGCCCATGAAATCCAAATAGAGACCACATTCTTTGGGCACAAACATAGATGGATACGGCTTAACATCAGAGATGATATCCTGAAGAGATCGCCAATCAGATTCCAGGAACCCATTCAACGCATCCTCAGAAAAATACGAGATAACCACATCTTCTCCGCCCGCTGGTGTATTAACTCAATGGCAAACTGTCTACCGTGGATAACCTCATGAATGGTAGGGATAATCAAAATATCCTTAACCTTAACCAGACAAGCACGAGAATTGCATGGAGCCACTGCTGAAAGATGCATCAGATTAGGGACGTTAGCAGGATCATTAAAATCAGAGGCTGTAATTGAGGCATAAGAACGATCGTCACGGAAAGACCCCTTAAAAATCAGATTTCTACGTTGCACTGGAGCAGGCTGCCTACGTGCCTGTTGTGGCTGTTCAATTCGACGCGGTTGGGGTTGAGAGTATCGTGCCCTGTACGCACGCATATGGATACCAGCGATAACCACAGAATTAAGACGATCCAGAGCTTCAGCAACAGGCATGGATTTGTCAAGTTAAGAAACCCAAAATTTAGGTTTCGAGCATTCCTCTTCTGGGGGACGTAAACTCTCCCTCGAACACCCAACAGAGAGAATACATATTTGAGATCCATGCTGTTATGAAAATTGGGAAAATTCTCGAAGTAGATGAGAGGTTCATTGTCATGACGAGGGGTGCGAGTAGATTGCCGAGGATGATAATTGTATGAGTTGCGAGGTTGGTATGAATCAGGCCGGTTGTGATAGGGGATGTTGGAATTCCGATCATTGGTCCGGGAAGGGTAGCGACGGTCGACGGCTTCGGTGGAGTGCAGGGAGCTGTGGCGATCATACATGGTCCTTGGGTTTATTATTTTTAAACTCTATTTCTGTGCATATTTTTGCATGGTGCAGGTTTTGAAAAGCTATCGAAACTCCATCATCTGGAGCATCTTGATTTAAGTTACAACAAACTTGATAGCAGTATTTTTGCATCTTTGACTTACCTCTCATGTCTGAAAAATTTTAGTTTAGCTAATAATAAACTGCGAAGAACAATTGATATTTCAGGTAATTAACTAATTTTACTTACAAAACTGAAATTGTGGAAGGTTAATAAATAAGTTATTATCTAATTTTGTTATATTCATTGATGTAGAGTTGAACAACCTAACAAGCCTAAGAGAGTTGGACCTCAGAAGGAATAAAATCGAAGGCTTTGCAACTTCGGATGGTACTAGTGTGTGTATATATATTAATACAAAAGTTGGCTTAGCAGAAAAAGAAAAGGAAAAACTTTTCTTTTCCTTTGTTTATAAAAACATATAAAGGTCGACTTATTTTGTTAATGTTTTGAACCGATCGTGAACTTGAATTAACGTAAAATATAACCGTTGTGAATTGATAAGCTCGTTAACAACCCTATTTGAAATTGAAGTACTAATTTTAGTACATGTCTATAACATAGTAGTACAATTATTAGCCAGTGAGCTTTATAATCTTTGTGCAGGTTTTAAAATCCTAAGACTTGCCAATTTGGAGGTTCTTCAATTAGGTTTCAATGTCCTCAACAACAGTGTCTTACAACTTTTAAGTGAACTATTTAACTTAATGTTTTTGGGTTTGGAAGGCAATAAACTTGATAGAAAAATTAAAATTTCAGGTAATTATGCTAGAGCTGGATTGGAATTACTTTAGAATTGCTTTGAATTGCTAAATTGTATTTTACTTTTGTAGAGTTGGACATATCAGAAAATGCAATTGAAGGCTTCGAAAAGTTGCAAGGTATAGAAAAGTTATTATATTAGCGTAACATATAATAATGTTATAAAGCTAATGGATTTTTTTTATTAATGAGATGTTTTTGTATGATGATACACAAATAGGTGGCGAAGGATTCCTCAATTTGAATAAATTGGAGTCTCTTAACATCAGAGATAATCGCTTTGGAAATAACATTTTACCATTTCTCAAAAGCCTTCCATCTCTGCATACTCTAGATTTCAGTTATAACCAATTCAAAGGCCCCTTAAACCTGAAAGGTTTGGATAAGTTGAATTTTATCTACTGCATATACTAATAACAAATATAAGTTATGTATTATATTATTTAACTATTTATAACGCAGAATTAGACGGTCTGAGCAACCTAGAGGAGCTAGACTTGAGTGGAAATGAAATTACGGAATTCGTATCAACCAAAGGTATTCTTCCTATATATATATCTTAACATAATCGGTGATTTAGGAATTCTATATAGACTGTGAAAGTTTATACAAGAGATATACTTCAATATATACATATCTTAACATAATCGGTTTTTCTCTTTTTGCTCCGGAGTTGCCAACCTCAAGATGTGGTTTTTCAGAGTTTTCGATTTAATTGTAATAGAAAAATCTTTATGATGTATCGTGCAGAGAATGAAGGTCCAACAAATTTAAGAATAATTTACCTGGATAATATGACCACAACAAACGAAAGAAACATTAATGTTCTTCAACAAGTGGGAGTGTTAAAGACCCTCTATCTAAGACTAAACAATTACAAGGCCAAACATTTGGTAAAGGCAATTTGTTTTGACTCAATTAATTTATCTATATATTAGAGGCTGGATTTCATTATTTTCACTATAAAATGTGTGTTCATGCAGAGACTCAAACCATATCGAAAGCAAGGTGGAAGAGTTGTTCTTGGACTATTGCTTACTAGATGAAATTTTCCTTCAAAGCCTTACCAAAACATTCCCTTCTCTCAGAGTCTTGTCTTTGATTGAGCTTAGTGGCACTTTAACCTCTCAAGGTCAGTACTATACAAAATGTTGCTCGAATTTACAACTATTGTTACGCTAGTACATACTCAAATCCTTTTATGTTTGTTTAGGACTACCTAGTTTCGAAAATTTGGAGCATTTGTACTTGAATGAAACTAGTCTCGACAATAATTTTCTACAAAACGTCGGAACAATGAGATCTCTCAAAACTTTGTCATTGGAAAAATGTGGACTCACAGGCAAGATACCAACATCCCAAGGTAAATGATCACACTACAAAAGTTGCTACAATTATTTCACGTTACTTACCACGAAAAGGTCTAACCGATAATGGAAATATATAGAAGAAATTTTCTAGTACATTCTTTATGCCCAAATCTATCTCACAAATGTAATCCTAATTCATTATTACACATTTAGGATTGTGCGAGTTGAAACATCTGGAAGAACTCGATATGAATGGCAACAGTCTGGGCAGAGATCTGCCAATGTGCTTATCAAATTTAACCTCTCTTCAAATGCTAAGAATCTCTGACAATCAAATGACAGGCGACATCTCCTCAACTCCTCTTTGAAGTTTGACATCTCTGGATTACTTAGACATCTCGAACAATCTCTTCCGAATCCCGATTTCACTTGCTCCATTTTTCAACCATTCCCATCTCAAGTACTTCTTTGCTTACAATAACACCATTTTCATAGACACAGATCATCATACATCGGGTTTGACCCCAAAATTTCAGTTAGAGTATCTCTATATCCAAGGATTTGGAGAGGGTGGATCTATACCGTAATTCCTCTATCATCAACATAACTTGGAAGAGCTGATCTTGTCCAACATTAACTTAAGAGGGAATTTCCCTGCTTGGTTGTTACAAAACAACACAAGACTACAACTTCTCTCTTTATCAGACAATCTTCTCTCCGGGCCTCTTCTGTTGCCTTCTTTTCCTCACATGAACTTGTCCTACTTAGGTATCACTAACAATTTCTTGAGTGGCTCGATCCCTTCTGAATTCGGAGCTTATTTGCCAGGATTGGCGTGGGTAGATGTGTCATTGAATAATTTCAATGGTACTATTCCACGTAGCCTTTGCAAGCCGAGTTTATATATGATGGATTTAAGTAGAAATCATATATCCGGAACAATTCCGATTTGCATAGGGAAAATGTCTCAACTTCGGGTTTTGGATTTGTCAAGGAACAACATTTTTGGGAGTCTGCCCTCTAATTTTAGCCCCTTGTCGTTGATGATGGTTGATTTATCTTACAATCGGCTTCAAGGATCGTGGAACGATGTGTTTCTTTATTGCTGAAGATTGTTCATTTTGAACCTTAGCAATAACAAATTTCTTGGGAATATACCATCATGGCTTGGAAGGTTATCTCACTTGAGCTATCTTCTGTTGAGAAATAACTCTTTTCAAGAGAATCTTCCGATCGAGCTTTGCAACTTAAACAAATTGAGTTTGGTTGATTTTGCTCACAATAGTATATCGGGTCATATCCTCCCTTGTTTGAGCTTCATTAGTTATTGGAGTTGGCAAGAAGACGAGGTTCCATTCACAAAAACATTGGAGCTCGCAACAAAAGGAAATTTGTATAATTATCAACCAAAGATTTTGAGTTACTTAATTGTTTGGCCTTGATCTGTCAAGCAACAATTTGACTGGTGATATTCCTCTAGAAATCGGAAATCTTGTCAATATCCAAGTATTGAACTTGTCTCACAATGGTTTGACAGGGAAAATCCCTCCAACAATATCCAGTTTGAAAGAAATCAAAAGCTTGGATCTTTCAGACAACAATTTGGGAGGGACAATTCCCAATGAACTCACTCAGTTGGGTAGGATTTCGAGATTTAACGTGTCTTACAATAACTTATCAGGTCACACACCAAATAAGGTGGCACAGTTTGCAACATTCGAAGAAAGTAGTTATAGAGGGAATCAATTTCTTTGTGGTTGGCCCTTACCAACAGGGCCGTTCCTACCTTCTCGGGGGCCTATGGGCGAGATAAATTTTGGGGCCCTATTAATAAGTATAAATATATAATTGCAATACAAGATATTATAAACATAATAAAAATACCAAATTTTTTATTATAAAATAGAAAATGACATTATGACTAATAAAAAGTACCAAAACTATCGCATAAAACAATGTCTATGAGCATTCCTAGCTGCAAAATCACTAATGATATTGTCTACATCAACAAACTCTAACATATTTTTCTCAATACATAAGATGGCAAGACCATTTAACCTTTCTTATGACGTCAAAAATGTTTTCAACAACTTTAGCTTTCAAAAGCTTCTTTCCGCAGATGCAACAGTCACTGGCATAGTCAAAAAGATCTGATAAGCAATTGAAACATTAGGAAAACAATCTGCAGCTTTGACAAACTCGAAAACTTCAAGTGCTGACATCAACTCATTTGGCAAAGTCATTTGGAGGACTTTCAACTCGGAAAAAAGATCATCTGCATCAACATCCGATATATCATTATGAGAAAATATAGTCTCAAAATTTTTGCATGATTCTCTTAATTCTTCATTACTCAAAGACTTCAATCTTTTCGCATCAAATAAAAACCCAAAGACACTTTCAAAAACTTCTAATTGCTCAAATCTATTTTTCAAGGAAGCTATTGCCATGTCAACAATAATCAAAATATAATTGACTCTAAAATATTCTTCAGGTGATTGAGTTTCTTCAACATTATCAATCTCATCAAATTGTCTTTTTCTAATCACACGACGCTTTGCTGGAAGTGTTGGCTCTATATCCATATCAAATGCAAGTGTCTTAGCAATATTCATGCTAGATTCAAACCCTTCATTCCTATACTTCTCAAAATATGACATGACACCTTTCACTTCTTCTAATGTAGCTCCAATGCACATAGATTTAGATTGTAACTTTTTACTCACAGTGTTAATTGCAAATAACATATCGTACCAAATCACCATGCCAAGCAAAAACTCAAAATTTGTTATGGAATTAGCCAAACTTTCTGCCTCACTTTTTGTCTTGGCATCATTGCCACTGCTATCATACAATTCCATCTAAGCTAACCTTATCTGAGGTGCTTGATACCTGATAGCTTTTACACTTTTGACTCGACTTTCCGAACGAGTATTGCACAAAGATTTCACCGTAAAACTAGGAACATTATCAATTAAAATTTTCCATTTTTTAGTAGAACTTGCAAACAATGTGTATATTCGTTGCACAATTCCAAAAAAAGAAATGGCCTTAACACAAGAGTGTGCCATATCTGTCAGAGTAAGATTAAGATTATGACAAGCACATGGCATATACAAAGCCCTTGGATTGATTTCAAGAAATCTCTTTTGAACCCCTTGGTGTTTTCATTTCATATTAGAACCATTATCATATCCTTGACGTCTAACATCATCAACATCTAAATCAAGAGACTTCAAAGCATTCAACAGTTCATTAAAAAGTCCTAATCCAGATGTGTCATCTACTTTTAGGAACTCTAAAAAGAATTCCTCTATTTTTGTATTATTATTTGACACATTTACACACCAAATTATTAGTCATTTGTTCTTGAAGGCTCACATCAGGTGTGCAATCAAGAATCACATAAAAGTATTTTGCCTCTTTAATAATTTTTATTATAGAACTTCTAACACTATGAGCTAGAATAGAAATCAACTCATTTTGAATTTTGTTACCAAGATAGTAATGATGAATTTCTTGGTTTTAAATACGTCTAACATGATCTTGCATAATCAAATCAAATTCAGCAATCATTTCAATTAAGCCCAAAAAATTACCATTATTATCTTCATAAAGTTTTCCATTAGTTCCACGAAAAGCTAAATTATTTTCGGCAAGACATTTAACAACCGAAACTATTCTAATGAGAACTTGTCTCCAACATTCTTTTTCGTTTGAAATCTCTACTTGCAAATTTTGATCAATGCCTTGATTCATCTTTAATCTTACTCTTGCTTCAAACCACTTGCTCATATTAGTCATATGTTCAGAACTATTTTCATGACTCTTAAGTTTTTGACTAAGATGTTTCCAATCATTCACACCATCGGTGGCTAAAAGACTAGTACTATTTTGAGAAGTGAACAATTTGCAGCAAAAACAATAGACTTTGTTCACAATTTTAGAGTAAACTAACTATTTTATATCACTAGTTTCACCATTACTCAACTTGCGAGAATAGTAATTATCAGAAAAGTGCCTGTAAATGGTATCTTTAGGATAAACGAGATTCAGTTCTCTTATAGGCCCTTTTTCTACAAGAATATCCCTACTTTTATTATTCAAATTTTCCCAACTTACCGGATCGTCCATATTGAAAGGAGGAATCAATTGCTCATTCGCATTTGTTATATTTGGCACATTATCATGAACATTCAAATTAATCACATCATCATCAGTAATTGCAGCATCGGGCTCATTATCATGCGCACTCATATTATCATTATCTTCATTTTCAAGATTTTCATCATTCAAGTGCTCATTAGATTGTTCAAAATTATCTTTTAAACCCGACTCAGCAACATTAGAAGACTCTCCCGTCCTTTTTGAAAAAAAGTTATCCATAGCTCCTCTTTGGGATTCTATTAAATCATGTATTCTTTTTTTTTGTTTTTCCTTTTTTGACTACCGGATAAGTGTCTTTTCGGCAACATTGTATTCCAGAAATATCTATGGCAGAATAACTAAAACAATTAAAGAACGATGAAACCTGGGTCTTGAATAGAAAAAGATGTCTCAATTTCCTCTTGAAGTCCCCGAATCCGAAATACTCCAGCTGAAATTATGTAATTTATGCACAAAAATCTAGTATCAGAATAATATAATGGATAAATTAAAAGAAGAAAAAGTAATTATGTAGCATAAATCGACGAGAAGTAACAAAACTACCATATAAACTATAAATAAATATATTACCTCGTGAACTTTAACGAAATTGACAAATATCAAGGGCCCCAAAAGATAACACATATAGCAACTGATTCTGAATTTTTAATCCCAAATAAGTGAACTGGAGTAAAAATTCAAAAGCAGTTCTTGAAGAATAAAATGTGAAAGAGTAACTATTTATAAGTGATGCATAGAGTAATGAGTGAGGTTGAAGATAATAGTGCAACGGTAAATAATTGACTGTGATTTTTTTGGTTAAGAATTTGAATAGCCTAATTTTTGGAGATACTAACGTTAGATTTATGGTGATAATAGAGAGTTTAATTATATAATTAATGCTTATCTTTTAATTGAATGAACAAAAAAAAGGAAAACTATTTATCCAACCTAACTTCCTTTGTTTCTTCAGTTTAATTAAGTACAAAATCTGTTAATATATTGTATTTATTATTTACAAATTTTAAAAAGTTAGAATAAAGTTATAATGTTAATAATATTTATTGTTATTTTTTTGTTAATTAAGTGATATATATATATATATATATATATATATATATATATATATATAGTATGAAAAACTAGGAAAAAATGGGTCCCTATATTTCAGCCCCAGGCGGTCGCCCGTATCGCCCACACCCAGGAACGACCTTGTTTACCAAGAAACTGTAGTGTTGCAATATGATAATATTATCAGCAAATTATTGAGTGACGAGTCTAGGCGGTTGAAGAACCGCCTCGAGTGAGCTATGTATGGCCTAATGGAGTGTGCCGAATAAGACTAATGAGTGATAGTCAATCAGATAATGGCTCAAGCCCACAAGTTCAGTTGAGCCGGAATCGTAAATAAAAAGAAAATTTGTTGTTTAGGAAGCATAAACTCCTATTTCGTAAAGAAATCTATTTCCCTTGCTCAGCAAGGAATGAGCATTAATTGAGTTCTAATGAGAAACAAATTCCGAACTAATTGGGAACA
>CAOJBJ010805693.1:0-15211 GCA_948291685.1 Euphorbia celastroides
TACGTGTAGACAAAAAACTACACGCTAAGCAATAATATTGCTTAGTGGTGTACTAAAGTTTCCACAAATTTTTACATTGTCTAAACCTTTCATTCTTTGTTAAAACAACATTAAATTTTATTCATTTCATAAAATTCAATTAAACACTTTTTCATATATTCACAAAACAAACTCAATAAAACCAAATTTCATTTATCGCTTATCGCCCATACTCACATTTGACACGCACACAACAATGAATTTTCATACCATGACAATATAACAATTTTCAAGGTTCTCGAAAACAAACACAATCAGTCTAAAATTCATTTATCGACAATAGATTCAACAAGTTCAAATTCTCATTTTATCGCAACAATACCACATATTCATGATAACCACAATATACTTAACACTTCCAAACTTCATTTATTGCTTATCGTTTATTGCCCATAGTTAATCAAGTAGCACACGGAAATAAGTACAGAGGCGGCACACAGCCTAGAGCCGAAGCTCTCAATTTCAATGATTTCTAATCACAATATCGGCACACAGCCCATAATTATTTCAATATCACAATATCGGCACACAGCCCAAATATTACATAATAACCAGAAGCATATAGCTTCAGTTGTTTGTACAGTACTGTACCCCCCTTGATTGGCGCCAATCTACCCGAAACCCCAATTCTACTCGTATACTATGGGCATTAATCATATTCAATCAATATAATCAAAACTCATTTCACAATTTCAAATCCAAAGTTCATATCAAAATTTCAATAAAACAATATTGTCATTATACTCAAAACAAGGCAACATTACCCTGCAATACTTGCCAATTTTCGATCACAAAACAACCTCAAATTCACAATTTAACTTCTCAAACACATCAACACATGTCTCAGCTTCAAAATCCAATTTGAGTCATTGAAATCGGAGTTGTAAAACTCAAGTTATCATCAAAACATTCAAGAGTGTACAAATCTGAAATTTTTGAAACATAACCGAAAAGTTTAAGTGTACACAAACCTCACTATAGCTCCTTAGCAGATCCACCTACCTCTTTTCCCTTGGAATTCCTTTGAGTTTCAAACTCTACAAGTTCTAAAACTCAACTCAACAAAAACTCCACATAAATAACCAATCTATTGCCAAAATCATGCTTATTATACCATAATTTCTACTCATATACCTTAAAATTCCTCAAAATACACTTACTTTTGGTTAGGGATACTGTTTATTCGAACCTATCAAGCCATGAATCTCTCTTCTCATCCTTGATTCTTCCAATTTGATGATCATAGAGGGCTTAACGGTCGATTTAGAACAAGAATTCGAAGAAAAATCGAAGAAATCGAATGGTTTTTGGTTATGGAACTTTTGAATGGAGGTAAGGCACGAGTTTGGGGAAGAAAAAGAAGAAATTCTCGATTTCTCTGGAAACATTTGGGTATTATCAACATTTAAGGATAAGGTTTGATCAACAAAATGACCGAAATACCCTCTGATTAGACCATAATTTCGAAATGCCATATGCTAAAATTTTCAGCCCAGTGCATGGCGTGCACTTCAAGTGCACGACCTCGTGCACTGGTCTGGACACTTCCACGCAAAACGCACGACGTGCACTTATGATGCACGACTTCGTGCACTCTCCTGCCCACCATTGCACTGAGCGCACGACGTGCACTTACAATGCACGACCTCGTGCACTCTCCTGCTCACAATTCAAATGAGTTCCAATTAAAGGCTAAGGCACACTCCTCTACATCAAAAGGCTATCTCCAACTATAAATTTCATGCTATCATATACAAATAAGCATTTCATACAATCATGTACCATATAACTTTCATATATCCATATACATTTTCCAAATCAAATATTTTGTTCCCAACAACACGTTTTCATAAACACATACTTTCACAAATATTACATATCAACACACATGTCTCATATTTCAACATATCATATCTCAACAAGTCACAAAGTATCACATTTCACAACAAAGTTCATAGCACAATACCACATATATTTATTTTACATTTATTCCCACTAATATTTTTTTTATATACTATCACTCATCACATTTATGGATCAAAATTCTGACCCTTCGGGTCAGAGTTTGATCCAAAAGTCGAATTTGCTCCCCTCGGCCTCTAAACTCACTTATATAATTCTAATACCTTATTAGTAACCCCAAATGCATGCTTAACTCGATTTCCTTTCTATATAATAAAGTACAAAAGAAATACGAAATTTTCGGATCGTTACACATTTTCGTTGTTGAAGCTCGTCAAAAAGTAGAATCGTATCATGGGTTTCCCGCTTGGGATGCTTAAACGGCTTAATTTCTGGAGTATGAGGTCTCCACCGGGTCGGAAACTCAGGAAAATCGGGTTTGACTTTAATATAAAAGAATTCGGATTTTCAATGCTTTACCAACTGAACCCGATTAGCAAAGTAATAAAAGTATCTCCGCCTCCCTTGGAAATGGTTGTGGTCTTCATCTTTATTAAATTTCGCGGTGCCAAGATGCTTGAATAATTCAGCATTGAAGGGGTGATCAAAACCTTGGCATAGAATGTAGTGACCTACTATGTCCATCCACGTATTTGGGTGGATTTGAGCCGGACAGATGTTCCAAAACCTCAACAAATCGCATATGCCTTCCGGGAGTGGGTAGCGAAATCCTCTCCAAATTTGAATTTTGTAAATACTGAACCACCCGTTTGGAGCTGCATTCACACGTTCGTGTTCTTCAGGGAGGCGATATTCACATTATTGTAGCCATTCAAAACCATCGCATCCGTTTCGAGATCATTGATACGCATGGTAGAAACCAACTCACCCACTCGAGGTGTGAGTTTTCTTTCTTTCTCCTTCTCCAGCTCTTTTTGTAGTTTGTCTGGGTCTTCGTCCGGGAACTGGTGTGCGCTGATAGTGCCAATCACCATTTTTCTGGTTGAAGCACGTTTGAGGCGGAATCCGCGGGTGTGAGGTGGTTGATATATCACAATTGCGCTTTTGTTGCTTGAGGCATTGTCGTATCTCGGAGTGAAGTATTTGCAGAGAGAACAATTACAGTTGGGGGAATGCCTATAAATCCACTCACCGGTTGAAACGTAAGACCTAGAGGTATTGAGACGGTTAGATGGGTCAAACATTTTCAAGGGCTTCACATCTAAAGGCTTCATTTTCTCATATAAATAGCAACATTTATCACTGGATGACGATGATGGAGACAATTCGGATGAAAGATCGACAAAATCAATGCCTATGAAACCGTCTGAAAATAAACGTTGAGTGAGACGGTGCATCTAAGATCTAAAGATCCTAAACCTAATTTCAGCCGGGAGAGACCACTACCTAGAGTTTCGCACAAACATGAAAATTTATTTCTAGTTGTTACAGCAAGATCAAACGGAGTAAAAATCAAATTTAGACAGAGCAACGTTCAAAATCAAAATGATAGTTTATCTTCTATGGAAACAGAAAACCCAAAAATTCCAAAGCAATAGAAAATGACAACGCGAAGAAGAAGTACCTGTGTTTGCAGAGGGTGGTGAATAGATTGCGGAAAGATAGTGGTGTCAGGGAAGCGCCGGAAAAAGACGGTCTCGTTGGAGGAAGAAGTTTTCACTGGAAGAAGTGATCGGAGAATGAGAGTGTAAAGTGGTGAAATGAGGAAGAAAACGTCTTAAATAAGGAGAAAACCGGCACGGACCGCCACGTGTCATGCATCAGTGTTGCGATTAGATAGTTGATGAAATCAACGGATGGGATCAAATCAACTCAAGCGTTGCAAGCTTCTTTGACAAGCTTCGTTGAAACTTGTCGTTTCACTAAAGGTTGCCAGTGAAGCGGAGAATGTTGAGACGAGAAATGGAAAATGAAGCACTAAAGCATCTTCTACACTTGTGGGAGGACTTCTGATAACATCATCAGTAAATTTGATCAGAGACCAATAAAGGTCAATCTACCGCGTGAATGCTAAAACCGCATCAATTACCCAAGTGGAAGGTTATGGCCTTGGGAGAGCGGTTTTGTGGATTGAAGAGAGCATTATAACCGGCTCAATGATGTCGCCAAAAGATGACAATTGAGCCGGGTTTGCGACTCCATGTTTACTGAGGAAAATATGTCGAATCCTTAGGGGATTGGGATCTTAACATCAATTAGAAAGAATCCTAATTGAGAAAGAAGTCTAAATAGGAAAGAGAATGAATCCTAATCAGGATTGGATTCTCCAGCGTGTTGAGTAAGACATGTTACTTATAAATACCCCAAGGCCCTAAGTCCAAAGGTATGTGATTTCTTGAACCCTAGTCGTTACTCTGCTAAGATACTTTCTAAATACCCTTACTGACTTAGGCATCGGAGAGTCCCCTAAAGGGCACCCCCCGGTCCTAATCTTTGTGCTTGTAAATGACTTACGACGATAGGAGTTGGAGCTTGCGGTGGCTAGAAGAGGATTTTATTTACAAAATTATCAATGATCCTACTCCAGTTCTTGCACTCCATAACAGTAAAACATTTGCTAATTCGTACTTTCTGATTTATCAGCTCGAGATGATATATCTCCTTTTGTTCCTTTTGTTTTTGTTAGAGATTCAATATATATCATACCATATCATCTCTTGTTTGGTTTCATGGTGTCCTTATTGGCCAAATGCATAACTAGCCTCTAAAATTTGCCCTATTTGTCAAATACTCCCTTGAACTTGAATGAGTCAAAGCAAGCCCCTTGAAGTTGGTAAAAATTTGCACATCGATCGGCCTCCAAAAGTTGGGGAAAAAGTTCACATCAACCACTCAGTGTCGCATGTCACAATTTGGATGGAGAGATAAAAGTAAAAAATCCAGCATCTTTGAAAAGTAAAACAAATCCCAAGATAACACGTGACACTGAGGGGACTGAAGTGAACGTCTTTGCCAACTTTAATGGGCTATCTTTGACGTTTGCAACTTCACGGAGTTAAATATGCATTTGGCCTTTTCTTATTAGTAAATGAGCCATAGCATACATATCACACCATACCATACTTTACTGATGTAGAGGAGAAGGCATTGTCCTACTTGGAGAAGGTGAATCGCAAGGTTTAGCAGTTTTCTGGATTTTTGGGTCATGTTCAGAAAGTGTCAGATTTTCGCACAAGAGTAGAGTTTTTTAATTGAAAACGACGTTCTAAGTAAGAATCGCAATTGTGAGTCCCACCCTCTCGGCTCCAAAAAACATTGTTTATACCCACAAAATGACGTTTTTCGATTTTTATGGGTTTTTTCGTAATTTTATTTATTTCAGAACTTTTCTGTAATTTTGTTTTTTCATGTCCCATTAACCCTAGACTATTTAAGGGTTGTTTTCTGGATGTTTGAGAAATTTTAGGATTGAATAAAATTTAGACGGCTTGTTTCGCCAGTTTCCTTCCAATTATCGGCTTTTCAGTTAATTGTCGAGTTTGGATTGTATCTCATTTTTCATCTTATTCATTTTTGTTGCATCATTTATCGAAACATAGAGAACCATAAGTCAAACAAGTCGTAAGTTTTTCAGTGACCTGATGTAACTTCTATTGTTTGTCGTAAAACTCAAGAAATCTCATGGTTTCATATCCTCTCTAGTTAATATACCATATGGATTACAGTGTCTATCATTGTTTTTTGCAGTTGCGCCATTGCTGGTTTATAAGTTTTTATGTAACAGTTATATTTTAATCATTCAACTATTGAATTTCTATAAATGATCAATTGAACTCTACAGAATTTGATCTATAAAAGCTCTTTAGAATCCTAACTTCTGTATAATTTCTATGGGCTGTTCTTTGTGACAATAAATTTAGTAACACACAAATTATTCTCACAAACTACGCTGTTTGTTGCAGTGATTTTACAAACTAAATTTGTTACTACTTTATTTCTATAAAGAATCTATAGAGTTTCTACATATAAATCAATTGCTTGCAAATAAAAAAACTCAACAAAAGTTATATTATGATGAATCTAGTTTTAAAGATGAAACGAAATGAATAAAAAAATTTCTAAAGCGATGTACTAAAAAATCGACAGTTTACAAGATAAATATAAATTGAATTAAGAATATGCAAAAGTAGGAGAAAGAACACATAACAAAGGTAATGCAATTACAAAAGATTAAGTTACAAAGATCCATCGTTTTGGATGTAATTAACCTTGACAGATCAACAAATAACATATTAAAGCTACGAATGTCTTACATATTAACTTAAACTTTACATTAACTATATTTCTATTGTAGTATTTCCTGGTTAACTTCCTGTCAGCTTACATTTCACGTTTTAGTTTATAAGTCATTTTTATTGAGTGTTTCTCATAACTTATTTGTGACTTATAATCTATGGCCCTGTTTTCTTCAAGTTTTAAAACATGAACTGAACTGAACTTAACTTAACTGAATTTAATTTGTTTACATTACTTTTTCAATTAAAATTAATGGACGTGGCCTGAACTTAACTGAACTTAACTTAACTTAACTTAACTGATCTTAACTGAACTTAACTGAACTGAACCAAATTGAAGGTGAAGAGAACATGACCATATTCGTTTACGTATGCCTTTTCAACTTATTTTTAAGTCAAAAAAGTTAATAAGCACAAACTATGACAAACACTGCTAAAAAAATAAAGGAAAAGGAATGGCATGATTTATATCTTAAATTAAACAATAAGAATTTCCATTTCAAGCACAAAGAAATTTGTGCACACGTAAAAAAAGATAGGCGAAGTACAGATACAAAGTATAACTTATAGGTTTCTAGAAGATGAACTTGTACTTCCTTGTGTACTATAATTCCACTCTTCTTATGTTATGTGTCCATTTTGAAAAATAAAATAGAAGAGTGTTTGCTTCTTCTTTTCTAATTTAAGTTTTTTTCTTGGAGAAAAAAATGACTCCATAGCTTCAAAAGGTTCTGCCACGTCAGCATCTTCAATTACTTGCTGGTATGTCTCATTTAATTACATTTTTCCCAATATGGAATGCACAATTCGAATTTGTTTCAAAAATTTGCTTCCCATAAATTTTAATCATTGAAAATTCTTACAATATTTCCGTGATAGATAGATTTAAGTACTCAATTTTGTTATGTATTAAATTTAGTTTCACCCTGTCCACTTCTTTTCTTCTTTGGGGAAACACATCGTTTTCCCGGGGGCTTTTTAAAAAGAAAATTTATAACGGGACGTATATACTTATGCTAACTAAATGTGTTTATTCTAAAATGAGGAAGAATGCAAATATTGAGTTAAGGTTAGGTTGAGAAATAACTTCGAAACAATGCAAAATTAAAACTTAACTATAAAATATATAAAAAAAAATTACTGAACTTTCAAATAATCTACAAGGGTGTAGTTCAGTATAAAAAAAATTGTACTATAAATAATAAAAAAACGATTTATCGACAGCTATAAATTATCAAATGGTTGTAAAAGTTCATGACTTTATTAACAAAATTACTAAGTAACTTGAGGGTGATTTCAATTGAAAATACAAATTCCACAAATTATATTTATAAAGAGTGGTGATGAGCTTTAACTATATCTAAGACCTGAACAAAAGTACCTAATATAAATGTGATTGAACAAATTTTAACATGTTAATATTTCCCATAATAAATGCATATTTAGACATAGACTTAATTAATTAAAATATACATTTATTCTTAACAAATTGCAATAGCGTCCATACTAAATAAAAAAGAGTTAATCTCACTTTTTGTATTCTTTTTCTTAATAATTAGTAAATTTTTTAAGAACTGGATTTCAAATCTAAAACTTCCCATCAACATATTAGAAAGTGTACCACTTCACTAAAAATCAAGTGGTACCTGGCATTCCCGTTAATAAAAATAGTTTTAATTACTAAGCTTTTTTTTTATAAGCTGAGCTCGACAAATGTCGGCTCGATTTATTAAAAAGAAAAAAAAAAGAAAACAACAAGAAAAAAGAAAAATAAAAAAGAATAAGAAAACACTACTCCTAATTAAGAAGGAAAATTTCTATCCGACTTCCGACGGGATCGCTGAGATGGTTGAAGACTAGCCACTGAAAATTGACTCTTTTCTGGCATAGAGAAAGCCATCCGGGTAATTATATCCCCTTCATCCATATCCCGCCAAGAGCGTTCATATGATGACAACGATGAAGTCCTAGCTATAGGTTCTTCATCAGAATCTAACATGTCCGCCCAAGACTTCTTAGCACCCTCAAGCTGTTTCTGTCTTCCTTTCTTTTTAACCTCTGTCCATGTCGAATCTTTAGCAAAACTGCCCTCAGACTGATCATTAACACTCTGTATGTCCTCTCCAGTTCCTCCACTGGATTTGAACCCAATGAAGGGTTGATTCCTCATCATGGTTATTGAATTCAACTTACAAATTTTGATTAACCTCCTTATCAAACACCTTATTAGCTGCAGCCTCAATCTCCGCAATAGTCGCCGCCTCAATGGCCTCCGTGACCATTGCAACAATCTTCAAGTTGCGATTATTATCGCCCCCTAAACTTTGCTCAACTTGTATAGAATTACCATCAGCCATCACCGGAACAGGTTCAGCCGGAATAACATCTTCAGCCAAATGTTGATTCCCAATATCCTCCTGGTGCGTAACCGGTGCAGAAGGCTTGCGGACAACTTGAGTTGGCCCTTTTTTCTGAGCCTCATTTTTCCCCGAAGTCTTGTAAATTTTGCATTCAGTCCAGCTATGACCAACTGTAGTACATAATTTACAAAATTTAGGGAAGTTCTCATAATCAAAATCAACCCAAATCTGCTTTCCTTTCTTTTCAACACTGATTGTAGTCAAAATTGAGTTGGATAGATCAATATCGATAAGCACCCTGGCGTAATGACCAAACTCACCCTCCAAGGTGACCTTATCGACACGAACAAAGTGACCGATGCCCTTTGAGATACAAGCCAAAATAGCCGAATCCCAATACTCCCATGGAAGGCCATAGAATCTTACCCATACTAAAGCATTCGTTGATTTCAGATCATCCGGATGGAAGTTTGGAGTCCAGGGACGAATCCGAAAAACACCAGGATGGAGAGAAACCGTGCCCTTCCTCAGAATTCTTTTCTTTAATTCATGAGGTCAAGAAGATGTGGAAGCAGCCCATTCCAAGAGAAATTAAACGAAAAGGACCTGTAATAGCCCATGCTTGACAAAGCTTCTGTTTAAGCTCTTGTAGTTTATAGGTTTGTCGCCTTTTTGAAGAATAATTCGTCCATGAAGGGAGTTAGAACACTATTGGATTCGCTTGTCCAATAGCTTTTGAGGGATCCGAACTAAGGTAAAACCTCCTTTGGTGGAGACAATAGCCTCCGAGACAGCAGAAACATCGTCTACTGAAGGTTCTTATTGTCCACGAAATAAACTCGCAAAAGAAGTTTTTGCTGTAAGAGAGGAAGTACCTATCGCAGATGGAATAGCACCTGTAGGTATCGATTGAGGAGCACTGGTAGGCGAAGAAGAAGCTTGGAACGCCTCCGGAAATAAAGCAAAATCAGAGATCGGAAACATGATGTCGGCAGCCGGCAATCGCCAAAAAAAACCTAGAGAAAAACTCTAGCAGAGCCATCGGGCTTTTTTTTCCTGTTGGTCGATCTAAGCTAAGAACTTCACCACTAATATATACTTATGCAATTAGATTCATGTAGTTTAATGCTTATTTTTAAGAATATTTATAAAATATCCGCAATCAAACCACCTAACAATTAGGTAAAACTTAATGGAGGAAATTTTACAGAGGTTTCGGTCATTTTTTAATTTTATACTTCTGTTTTGTAAAATAGGAAGAAATTCAATACCAACAAAAAACGTGAGCTGTAGTTCATTAATAAATAATTTTTATTATAATTTAAGGCATGGGTTCAAAACTGAAAAAAAAGACCGAAATCATAATAAAATTTATTGTTTAAGAAATTAAAAGCTACAATTCATAATCAGATGAAAAAGAGGTGGTAGTTAAAAACAGTTTAATTTAAGTAGCTAAGGAGTGGGAGACATGAACAATACCAAATATATATCTTATTAATTAATTAA
Source organism: Euphorbia celastroides (assembly GCA_948291685.1). Taxonomy (NCBI): domain Eukaryota; kingdom Viridiplantae; phylum Streptophyta; class Magnoliopsida; order Malpighiales; family Euphorbiaceae; genus Euphorbia; species Euphorbia celastroides. Next base: position 10,064 of record CAOJBJ010805693.1, read on the forward strand.
ATGTGTTTTTATAGGAATTAGCGGTGTTCCTGTTAGATATAGCTGTTTCTTATTTGGACAACGCAGCAACAAAGATACAACCATTATGCCGATGTCTTATTTTTAAAGAAAAAAAAACCTAGTTGATGTTTGTTTTTATTTTGTAAACAATACGCTCTTACGTCGAGCAAGATAGTAGGGAATAAGAAGTTCGGATTAGCCCTTTTATACGAGTACTTTATCTTCGTCTGGTATTATTTAAGTACTCTCAGTAAAGTAAATATCACGTATTCGTCGGTTATTTATACTTTTTCGATATATATGTCACAAAACTACTTTGCATTTGTTTTTAAATGAACTAGAGCATCTCTTTATTGCCGCACGACATAAAATAAGAAATTAGTAAGAAAACAATACATGTTCGTAGATAGAATGATCTCTTTATTGTTTATTTTCTGTAATACTGTTTTAAAAAGCTTATTTCGCAAGTTTTTATTTTAAGCAAGTCTTAACTTTGCAATAGAGTTATGAGGTTTTTTATCATTTAAGTACATATATTTATTTGTCCAGCCCAGTACTTACTAGTGACAACGGTAAAAGAAAATTTTATATTCGTCATAAGTTTTAATTATGTTTGGTTTTTTTACTGATATTCTGTAACTGGTAAATATTGAAGGATTTATTTTGCAAATCCTTAATCGTACAGGAAGTATTTATTAGTCACAGAAATCTACCGAAAAAAAATTATTAACTTCAATATTCATTCCATGAGTATTTTGTAAAACTATTTATACTAACGGCCAAAATTCGTATTTTTAGTGCAGACAAAGTGTTATATAAGTAAAGTCAATGCTAAAATAAGTATATTTCAAGATTAATTTTAATATCTAGTACATATTAATTGAACTAAAAAACCTTATTCATTTAACTCTGTCACAGAATTGGAATGCACTCTAATTGGATTTAAATAAAACTTTTGGGATAAATTTTAAGCCTGTAACCACATTTTGGCGGCGCACAATTGTCTTCTATATCCCATTAGGGACGAATTGTAAAAGAACCAACAAATGCGAGCTTTTCTAAAATTTAAAATTAATGTATTTCTTAAAAAAAATTAATGCACCAACGGGTGGTAGCTCAGTTGGCAGAGCGGAGCTGCAGGTGATCTGATGGTCACGGGTTCAAACCCCACCACCTGCTGGGAGATTTTAAGCCTTAATCCGGATCCCGCTAAAGGTGAGTTCGGAATACCTATGGTTATTAAAAAAAATTAATGCATTTAAATTTGCATTAATGTCAAAGGTGGAGGCAAACTTGAGATATCCAAAATTTAAGATTAAATTTTAATTTGTAGACTGTATGCACATTGAGATTGTTTCTTTAGTCTGTATTTTATAAGTTTTATTTTAAAGTTTTTCCTAAAAAAACAATATATTATATTTTTGAGAAAATTGATTTGAAAGTTCTTAACTAATTAATATGAATGACTAAAATGTTTTGTCTAAATCTAAAATATGATGTTACATGAAAAGTTTGTGAAATCAACTTTCAAAGACAATAACTTTAACAACAATATCAAACAATCCGTAACACTTTAACATGAAATTGAAGATAAAGTTTGAATTACTCTTTTCCTACTTTCTTCTTGTTTTCAAAAAACAAGTGAAGATACATAATTTAGTTGGATAAGAAATAAAATAATTTTATAAATAAACTAAATTTCACATGCAAGTTCAACGAGTGTAGTAATAATTAAATCAAATAAACTCATTTTTTAGACCAACAAGTTTTATTTGTATAATTATAAGTATGTTCTTTCAAATATTTTTTGTTTGAGCTAAGACACGTTTAACCTCATCCTTAATTATAAAAAATATATTAAGTGAAACTTATATTCAAGTTATTTTCTACATAACAAATGTTGCAACTTCACATTTTTCTTGTTTTCCTAACATTTTTCAACTTTTGTAGCAAGATGTCATACTATTTACTATTTTTTAGAATTTACCAATGAATAAAACATTATTCATTACTGATATGGTAAAGCTTATAGGTGTCTGAAATCCTTAAAATAAACAAAAAATGAAGTACAAACCAACTCTTCTTTTCAATTTCTCTGTTGCTCTCCAAGAGAATGCCTAGCAAGTGTACTAGGTACTAATGTAGTTAGGGTGAGTGCAAGTGTCGTATCCTCAAGGAGCAATTCTTAATAAGTTCGTGGAATTGCCTAGACATACTGATGGTGAATTGATTTTTATCTATATGATGAAGGGTGATTTAGTGATTAATCTAACAATGCATAAAGGTAGCAACAAATAAAAGAAAGAGATTAAGATTATAAGAAGGGCACAGGGACAACCTTTAGGTTACTGCCTTAGTTACCTAGTGATAATCTTGTGATTAAGCTTAGTGAAGTGATTTAGCTCTTCTATCCTAAGTCTCTTTGCTTCCTCTCGGCCTTACAAAGCTTTAGGTTGATGTATGAATCTCCCCTAGGTCTCAACATACATTTCTCCTAACATTAAGCAAGAAGTTCTACCAAGGTAGTCTGCTAACAGAATCCGCAATCTTTCCTAGATCTCATGCAAACTCAGTGTTAATGCGGTTTTCCATTCCATTATATCTCCCTTAGGTCTCAATAACAAAACTTAAACACAAACTTGATCAAGGTTTGAGCAAATAATCACACATTAACAAACAGATTCACTAAACATTCACAAAACACCCATAAATAACTAAGGACAGCAACCTTAAAAGGCTGTCACCTGTGAAAAGAACTACTCACACATATTCATGAAGAAGAAAACAAACTCCATTAATGCCATCTCCCCAAGTTTCAGTCGTATCCCAAGAGAAAAGCCAAAGACTTAGTTTTTTACAATCCTCGAGATGATCCAAAAGTGAGAGTTAAGAGAGTAGTTATTCCTCTCTCATCAGTTCTCCCCCATAAAAAAATAAAACTAAATTCATAAAACTTGGTTCACAATCAAAGAGCCTATATGGCCAAACCACCATCAAGTAATATAATATAGCAAAAAGTACATATCCACTTGCTCCCATCACTCAGCCATCCCTTCTCCTGCGTGCTGTCACATTAGCCCTCCTTTTCCTCTACTTTTGGCGCCAAAATTCAGCTAGATCTCCCTTTTCCAGCTTCTGCAACCTTCCTATGCTTAAATCTGAAAATTGCTAATAATGTCCATAAGATAATGCCATTTTGAAACTAATTCAACACAATTATCACATAAATATCTACTACAAAATCATGCCTAAGACATTTTCTCCACACCTAATTGGTAATACGTTATTTTTTTTTTTTTTGTTTAGAAGTTGATAGAAAATCGTCAATGATTCTTAGAACCTACCATCTTTGTGAGAAGACAACACGTGTCAGTTAAATAAAAAAGAAGTTAAACTATAAATTCGAAATTTCAGGCTATATGTAGCTAAATCCGTAAATGGGCCGGAATTAAGCCCGAGGACGTTTTAATGGATTAGATCTGAACGCTTGTGTTCACATAAAGTCCTAACTTATTTTACATTCAGTTCAGTTCAATTCAATTCAGATAAATTAAGTTCAATTCAATTCAGTATTTATTCAATAAGTTTTAGTTAAGTTAAGCTCAGTTCAGTTCAATATTTATTCAATAAGTTTCAGTTCATTTCAGTACTTATTCAATAAGTTTCAGTTCAGTTCAGTACTTATTCAATAAGTTTCAATTCAGTTCAGTTCAGTTAAGTTCTGCCGATGACAAATAAATTGAAAAAAAACAGAGCCTTATTTCCATTGATTGGACTCTTAGGCTTTGTTCTTTTCAACTTATTTTCCATTCAGTTCAGTTCAGATAAGTTAAGTTCAGTTCAGTTCAGTACTTATTCAATAAGTCTTAGTTAAGTTAAGTTCAATTCAGTACAATACTTATTCAATAAGTTTTAGTCTAGTTCAATACTTATTTAATAAGTTTCAGTTCAGTTCAGTACTTATTCAATAAATTTTAGTTCAGTTCAGTACTTATTCAATAAGTTTCAATTCAGTTCAGTTCAGTTCAGCCGATGACAAATAAATTGAAAAGAACAGAGCCTTATTTCCATTTATATAAGCCGAACAAATTATATATACATCTCAGATTTAAATAAATTCGTTCATCCTGCAAAAAGTTTTTATATTTTTTCTTTTTACTTACTCCCTCCACCTAGAAAATATGGTTCGTACTGAACTAAAACTTATTGAATAAGTACTAAATTGGACTAAAACTTATTGAATAAGTATTGAACTGAACTGAAACTTATTGAATAAGTACTAAACTGAAACGAAACTTATTGAATAATTACTGAACTGAACTGAATGAAAAATAAGTTGAAAAAACAGGGTCTAAGTTCAGTTCAGTTCTGTCGATGACAAATAAATTGAAAATAACAGAACCTAAATATTTTTGTTCGCCTCAATTTGATATCTAAAGTGTCGTCCACTATGAGTCTATGATGTAATTTCTGGAATTATTTTCGAAACTTTTTTTTGACCTAAATTGATGTAGGCAAAATTATCTTTAGTGTTGTCACTTGTTAGGTACTTTTTTAATAACTGAATAGAGTATAAGTTGAAAAGAATAAGGCCTAAGTTCAGTTCAGTTTAGTTCTACCGATGATAAATAAATTGAAAATAACATAGCCTAAATATTTTTGTTCGCCTCAATTTGATATCTAAAGTGTCATCCACTATGAGTCTATGATGTAGTTTCTGGAATTATTTTCGAAACTTTTTTTCGACCTAAATTGATGTCGGCCAAATTTATCTTTAGTGCTGTCACTTGTTAGGTACTTTTTCAATAATTGTTCTTTTCATGAATCAAAAGTTCTAGGTGTGTCAATCAACATCAATTCGTTCTGTTCAATTTTCTCGAAGATAAAAAGTCACTTACAATAGCAAAAATTTATTAGTCACTTAATTTTGTTCACAATATTTTTTTTTTTTTTTAATTTTATGCATGTTGAAAACAATAGTAATAAAAAATACACAAAAAATTACAAAAACCAAACCCATAACCCAAACCATGTAAGCCCCCCTACAAAAAAAACCAAAAAAATAAATCAAGAAAAAAAAGCGGAACACATGAATTGCAGTGGAATTTATAAACATTAATGTTGTTATCTGATTAGTACGCTTATAGT
>CAOJBJ010805865.1:0-12375 GCA_948291685.1 Euphorbia celastroides
CAATGTATTAATAGAAATTTGATTACAGGGGATTTTGAAAAAGACTCCCTTTTTTAGCGAAAAAAGCCAAAACAAACTAAAGACCAAATAATTCAAAAAGCAACATTAATTCCTTACTAGCTGCTTAGCACTCGGCTCCAAAATAGTTCTTGGAGCTCTATTTGTAGATAAATAAACTTATTTGTGTAGAAAATTGTAAACTGCCAAAATGGGACTAACATATCTTTAAATGTGTCTTTCATTCAATTTTCGACACGTAGAGGACACATAGGAAAGAAAAATAAAAAAGTTAGAGAGAGAAGCGAAAAAAACAGAGAGAAAAAAAATGAGACACTTGTCAAAACATTAATGGGAGGCATACCCTGGGACATGGTAATTGGGGGGAATCAAATCTGCTGTCTCCAAAATTGTGTCCCCTTTTATGTTTCTCCATTCATTGATTGACACATGGGAAAGAGAAAAATAAAAAGTAAGGTAAGGAAGGAGAACATGGGACACATGTCAATCAATGAATGGATTGACATGAAAAAGGACACAATTTTGAGGATAACAGATTTTATTCCTAATTGGGGATAGTAGATTTTTTTCCGCCAAAATGATATGCACTCAAAGTAAAATTTTGAATTCAAATCAAATTCAAAACTCCCCTTCAATGCAAAGTTCAGCTAAGCTCACTTTGAACTTAGATTGAGCTATGCTGGTAACTAGTTCATTCAAAACAGAGGCGGAGCCAGGGGGTGGCGAGGGTAAGCAGCCACCTCCCCTTTCCACTGAAAAATTTCCCCCATATTCATATTTTCTTTGCTGTGATCGGCAATAATGGCCGCCACCGTCGCTCGTCTGTGTCTTCTCGTCCTTGTACAGTCTGTTTCTGCATTCTTAATTTTGTCCTAATTAAATATGTGAAACGCTGTCATTTGGTTCCATTTATGACAAAACAAAACGATGTCGTTTGGGGCTAATAACAAAATGAACTAAATGACAAGTAATGCCCCCACCCCTTTTCGTCAGACAATTCACCTTCTATATTCTAAATTCAACTTCAATCTCGCCACATGTAAAGTTCCGCAATATGGGAATTAAGTGTGCTTCAGCAATTTGGTAATTAAGTTTCCTCCATTCCCCTTTATTTTGTCAATTAATTTGGTAATTACTTATTTATTGCACATTCAATGATCGGATTGAAGAAGGATGAAAAAAATCGAGAGTTCAATATAATTTCCCCTCTCGGTGACTATGTGGTTGTTTATGCTTTAATTTGATTCTTGTCATTCCTGCAAGATTTGACCACCATTGCCATTCTTTATTGATAGTTGGTTCATTCGGAACCAACAACTTCCGTCTATCCTCTTCTAATTGCTAAAAGTCCATAATACATTTAAGTTAGTTTGTATTGATTAATTCTTGCTTGAATATGCAACTGAAATTCTTAGCTGAAAAAATGTAAGCGAGAATTAAAGGCTTTCTTATTTTTATTTAGCTTTGGTAATTCTCGAACCCTTAGGGCTTGTTTAGTTTGGGGAGACTCTTTTCATTTTCATTTTTCAATTTTCATTTTCATGTCTAAATTTTTTAATTTTCAGTTTTCTGCTTCAAAAAATTTGAAAATAGGAAACATGTTCATTTTTGTGCAGTTTTCATTTTCCATTTTCAACTCTTTGTTCGTAATTAATGATTTAAATAGAGAATTTGTACTTGTTATTTTCTAAAAAAATAAATTAAACGCAATCTTTACCAATAATTTTGACATCCTATTTAGGTTTATTAATAATAACAGAACTGTAATACATTTTTTATTTAATATAGATAAAACCAACCATCAATTTTTTGAAGTTTGGTTTATGGATTTAATTTTATTGTAAGCTTGATATTGTGTAGTGATTCTTAAAAGAATGGTCTTTATATATAAAAGTTAAAGTATTAAAATAATGATATTTAAATTATAAAGTTAAAGCAATTGTCAATGCTTGTGAAAATCCAAATTAAGAAAAATAATTCATATAAATAATACTCATCATCACATATGGACGGACACATAGGCAAATGGAAGACCGACTCACCGGCATGACGTCTGTTTAATAAAAACAAAAATAAATAAATTGTTGGCCGTGACTTTCGAAATGGGGTTCCGTTCATGTTGATTGGAAAACTCCGTATTTTTCATATCATTGAATTTGGAGAACGTGTTAAAGTAGTTTTCCACTAATTGATATAATAACTTATGTTTTGAAAAGCGTTTTTAAATCATTTTTTTCAAAAATTAAAACGACTGAACACTAAACTCTCTTTTCTAGTTTTCTTAGAATATTTTTCCGGAAAACAGCTATTTTTTTCTTCAACCATGTAAAAGAGAAGAATTAGACCTATTTATGGGTTGGACTATTAATCCGGATGCATTCAAATTCAATTGAACGTGCTTAGTTTTTATATGAATAATTAAGTCTTTTTAAAGTTCAACCTGATCGAGAAAAATAATTATTTTATGTTTTTATATTATATTTAATAAATTTATATATATTCATATTTTAATATATTAGTTTTTGAATTATAAATTAAATAATTTTACTAATTAATATCTTCACATGTAAAATTTAGACATATTTGTTATCTTATAATTTTTAAATTTTGTTTAATAGAAAGATTAAAAGAAAAAAGATAATTGATGGATCATGTTAGCAGAGCTTGGAGATGTTTTAATCTGGCTAAGAGAATTAAGTGGGTTTGAATTACTGAAATTTCATAATGTATAAAGAAGGGTCTCAATTTGATCTAAAAAATCTTCTATCTTCTCGAATTTTGAAAGTAATCTCAGAAAGGTCTTAATTTTCAAAAAGTGCATCAGTTTATTCTTTCAATGCCACGTGTTAAAATCTGATTAGTTTGACTTTTCAAAGTTGTCATTTTTTCTCTTCAATCAAAAATTAACACGTATCACAGAGTCCCTTATTTGGCTTACTTTTAAAAAGTTAAGACCCTTCCGGGATCACTTTCAAAATTTAAATAGACAGAAGATTTTTTAAAACAAGTTAAGACTTTTTTAGTATTAAGCCAAATTCCATGTATCAAATTATAAACAGATAATTATAACCAATGTCTTTTTTGTGTTGTTATTTACTCATGTCCCTTTTTTATATGTTTTTTAATTTTGTCCTTTTTTAGATATATTCTGGTTAGTATACTATGGTATACGGTATATTATTAGTATATCATAGTCAGTATACCCTTTCAAATCTGCCCAGATCTCGCCGGACCGTCGCCATACTAGCCGGGATCCCGCCGAGCACCGCCATCGAGAACCGCCGCCGTTTAGATGTCGCCGTTCAAACCCGTCGCCGCCCAAATCTCGCCGGAAAACTAAAAAACAAAGGCAACCAAAACCAAAAACGAAAAACACAGAAAAATCCGATGGTTTTTCGTGCTCGTTCAGATCGGCGGTATACGACGGCGAGGGCGGAGAGATCAGCAAAGACGAGGCGAGGCTTTCGAAAAGGCGAGATCGAGTTATGGCGTCGGTTTTTCGTGCTTGTTCAGATTTGGTGGCGTTTTTTGGTTTCCGGCGGCGACATTCGTTCGGATCTGGCGGCGTTTCCAGGTTCCGGTGACGAACGGTTCAGATCTGGCGGTGTTTCCGATTCCGACGGTGAGCAAATCCAATGGTGAAAACGACGATGGTGGCTGTAGGAGACGGACAACAGCGGTTGTAGGAGGCGGAGCTGAGGCGGGGACATCGGAGTTCTGGACTGGAAAGGCGGCGATGGCAAGATGGTGGAGGGGGCGGCATTCGGTCGGGAGGCGGCGTTTTTACGTGGAGAAGGTTTGAAAGGTTTGGGAAGAATTTAGACATTTGTAAAACAATGAAAATACATGATTAAATTCTAATGAGTTTTTAGGTTATTTATTTAGAAATCCCCGATCATAAATGACATATATCATAAAACGGGTTGGCCTAATATTGAATAAACACGCCCATCTGTCGGCCCATAAATTTTGTTTAGCTTCCATTCAAGCAAAGTAAATCGCCGTCGCGTGCAGCGATTCAGGCGACTATCACGGCTGAGGGGAGTGAAGTGCATAGCCATGGCGATTGCTAACAAAAAAGGAATGCTACTTTACAATATCTACAGACTGATGAGCTATGGTCTTACGCCGTTGATCAACCTCCACCTGCGGTGGCGCCGCCTCAAAGGACTCGAGCACCCGACGCGTTGGCCCGAACGGCTCGGTCAACCGCCTGTCTCTCGCCCCTCCGGTCGTCTCGTCTGGTTCCATGCTGTCTCTTTAGGCGAAGGAATGGCGACGATTCCTGTAATTCGGCGGTGTGTTCAATGCAGGCCTGATTTTAGGATTTTGATGACGACGACGACTTTTTCTGCATTGTGAGTTTTAGCATCTGATTTCTTCTCTGTTTTTTGTGTTCAATTTGCAATTTGATTGAATTAATTCGCAGGAATGATGTCATTGCGATGAAAATTTTGAAGGTCCCTGTTTTGTTTCCTTTTTGAGCAGCGAAGTTATAAAGAATCAGCTTCCAAGCGGTGTCTTGTATCAGGTATTTGTTTCATTTTAATTACTAACTGCGTTGTGTATCCTGAGATTTGATTAAAATTTCCTTTTGTTGGCAATGCTTGATGTTGAACTTTGATCAAGTTTGTGAATTTGAAATAGTTTTAACTATGCAATTGATCCAGTTTTCCCCCGTTGATACTCCTGCTGCTGTGGATGCTTTCCTGGACTATTGGAAGCCAAATGCTATCATAATATTGGAAAATGAATTGTGGCCTAATCTCATTATGAGTTCATGGGGAAAGGGTGTGAGTATATACTCTTACAGAACTTTATTCTTTTGGGGCTTAACTACTGATCAAATACTAATGCTATGCAGATTTCACTAGCACTGTTAAATGCTCGAATCTCTGCAAAATCCTTTAGGTTTTGGTCACATCCAGTGCTTCTTCCCCTGATTTCCCTCATGCTTTCAAAATTTTCCTTGATTATCCCTCTGGTAAGTATGTGTTGTGACTATCTTATTTGTGTTCTAGTATATTTTTAACGTTCTTGATTCTTCTGTAGAGCACTTAGCAGGCAATTCGCTTCCAGATTCTTCAGGCACCACCTACTGTCATTAGTTTTGCCAGTGACCTTAAATATGGTAAATTGGTATTTTACTTGAAGAATTGTGTCCATTTCTTGAAGCCTTTTATTGGTTTCTTCAACTCAGAGTGATGATGGACAAACCTTTATTTAATCATCTAAAATTATTCCTCCTGTTTTACTTATATTCTGTGGTTACTTTTTTTCAGAACTTGGGAAATGGACAACCCTTTATTTATAGTCTTTTTGCTTTCAGCTGTAGAATATGATGCTTCTACAGAGGAGATAGAAAGCATTGAAGATTTGAAGGGGCAACTTTTTGATAGGCGATTTTGGGTGTCAGCTTCCATACATAGGGGTGAAGAAAAAGGTTTGTTAATACTCTTTGGCCTTTTATGCATAGTTTTAATTATGTCAACTACCCTATGAATGTTCATTTCAATGGCCAGCCATTTGCTGTTCTCGTTTTCTTCGTTTTTAAAATCATATACAATGAGTACTTGGACCTATGCAGTTATTTTGGAAGTGCACAAAAAGCTCATACAGACATACCAGAATCTTGTCACCATAATTGTACCTCGTTATACACAGCATGGACGTATGATCACTCAAGCATGATTCTCAACTTTCTATGGGGTTCCTAGGGATATAAGATATGTCATTTTTGCTTGATGCTTTTTCTTTAATATATGAGAGGTTACATTTTTGAAAATGTTCCATCTTTTGCGAATCTAATGACTAGCTAGGATTCCCACCTTCAGAAATGTCCAAAAGCAAACACCCTGGAATCAGGATAATTGCTAGGATAAGATCTTGATATTCACGCAAGCCAATGCCAATGTGGCGCTTGGTGGAAAGCTTCTGTAATTCTCAAATGTGTGAATCTATTATGATACCCGAAAATGAATTTTAGCATAAATTGTTGCAGGAATTACTGAAAGAAGGGCAAAAGGTAGCTGTGAGGTCGCAACATCAACGCATAACACAAGGAACACATGTATACATTGTGGATACAATAGGTTTTTGAATTGTTAAATAATTTTCCTTATCAAAGTTCTCTTTCGCTCATGTCTGATGGCTCAATTATCATTGTATATTGCTAGGTGAACTGAGACATTTGTACAGATTATGCCCAATATCTGTGATTGGAGGTTCCTTCTTGCCAGGTTTAGCTGGCCACAACATATCAGAAGCTGCTGCAGCCGGCTGTGCAGTTTTGACTGGTGAACAATAATGTTCAAATCTAATCTCTTTTATGTGGGTGCTTTATTGAGGCTTACTGTTTGCCCATTTTCAGGGCATTATGTTGGCCATTTCTCACAGATGATTAAGAAAATGCAAGTAAATCCTTTGTCAGTGATTCAGGTTTGAATAATATCTTGCTATGATAAGGGTAGTAGAATACAAATTCACCCTCTTCAAATTGATTTTCGATATGTGCAGGTGTCTGGTGCCTTAGAGCTTCAAGAAGTTATTCAGAAGGTCTTTGAGGATGCTAAAGTTTTAGAAGCACATCGAATGGCTGCAAAGCAAGCATCTTGTGTTCTGTCCAGTGGCATTGTAACTGAGGTGTGGAACCTCCTAAATGTTCATGTTTTAAAGTCAATTAAAGGTTGAAGATAACCGAAATTTCCAATGATCCTGAGGTTCTTCTCTATGTGGTCTGAGGATTATTTCAAGATTGTCATACCATGATAAATGCCCGGTCTGCCTGAAATTTGGGTACCTAGTGTTCTGCTCCAGCTGCTATGACTGGCCCCTTTTTACAGCCTAATTGAGGGATGCAAATGATCACACTCATACTGTGTATCGAAAAATCCACACTATAGCCCTAGGCATGAGCTAACTGATTCATAGACATACTAACATAACAAGAGGAAACCATCTCAAACTGTTTGACAATTGTATGCCAATCATCAATCACAAGACCAATGGGGGAAACCAAACAATTATGATTGGCCTTGGCATCCCATGTCCCAGTTTATTCTCTCACTTCTACGACCATTTATATCTCCTTTTTCACCATTGTATTGAAAGAAAAATCTCCATAGTTCTTTTTTTTTTCTGCATTTTTATGAAGAATTATTTGAGACTGCTTTTGTATCATCAAACAGTTTTTTACTAGTTAGATTCCTTATTTCATTATAAAGTTACCAATTTTGCAGATTACAGTGACTTAATGTTTCGACTATTAGTAGTTTGATCTAGTGGATCTCAAATTTTATTTCTTATTACAAACTTAGACATAATTTAGAAACAAAACAATTATATAATTTAATTATATCCAATTAATCATTCAAACTAAGCGTGACCCTACGAACATGGTCTGCAATCTGGCCATTTAACTTCTTTTATAATTCCTGTTCATTACTATTTTTTCATTAGATCCCTGATCATTGCCATTTAATAACGTAGAGTATTTTATAATTCAAACTATGATTTAAATTGAACACTTTACCGGCGTAATTGAACTCACTTAGTTTAAAGTTGAAAAGAACATGCCCTCAAGAAAGTGGATCTTTGTAAGCGGGTGAGATGGTAAAGGAACAATGGCCAGGAGAAGAATTTGATCAACAACTTTCAAGGTCCAAGAACTTGTTTCCATGACCAGCTTTTACTTCCCAATGTTCCCATGTACAGTAGCAACATCTGAATGCGGATACACAAGATTACGTATTCTAGAGACAATCAAATTTAAATAGTACTACACTAATCTTAAACGTGATTAAACTACAAAACAAACAACTATAACCAAACTTCCCACAATGATCATTCTGCAAGACTACAAGTACTAACAGAGTGGAAAAGCAGGCTGCGTTGAATAACTATCCCATGCAGTGCCGAATGGATCTTGATTAACAAATAGCTGTATAATAAATTAGTTATAATCTCAGAATGTGTAAACTAAATGATTGCAAATCCTACGCTAACGAGCAGCCATTCCTCACTTCGAATGAGGTGGATACAAGAATTCAGCTTTGTTGGAGGCAACTCAGCAGTACACTAATTGATTTCAAAGTAATCAACAAGTCAGATGATCAGCTTTGCCTTTTCACAGAAAGACCAAACGGTTCAACAACTTTGTTTTTTCGCTCTGCAGCATGAAACACTGTGTTTTGTCAAGTCAGATGTCACAATTTATCAACTTGGTCAACGTTAGCTGATTGATCCTGTTTGATCAATTAGTGTGCCAACTTGCTCCCCACATAATGCTTTTGAGATATTCCCTGGTTCTAGAAGGTTAAACACCACCACTGCACAAAATCAAATCATCAGGTTAGATAGCACACCAAACCAAGTCCAATCTTTCAGCAACAAAACCACATAGTTAGCGAAAGCTTACCAAGCGAACAAAACCAAATTTGTGACAGTGAAACCAAAAAACAAATGAAAAATAACTGCAACAGTGCAACAAAAGAATACTGACCCGGAATGTCATTTTCTTGGCAACAGGTCAGTGCCATCATATCCATTGATCCGGCACCTCTGGTGGCCAAGTCCCTAAACGAAATATGCTCAAAAGTAACATTGTTGTCTCGGGAATGGCAGTCATAGACACCGTCCACATTTGTACCTTTTAGGACAGCCTCAGCATTAACTGCAAAGCAAAACAACTTCGAGTAAACAACTTGTACAAAAATGAATTATCCGAAATCTGCACATTTGAGTGTGATAGTACACAGCTTAACAAGTTAGTAAAACATGCAAGAGAAAAGGAAAGACAGAAAGAAGGCTGAAAGCATACTCTCTGAAGCCTGAAGAGCTGCAGCAGTGTCAGTGGCAAAGAGCGGATTCCCGATACCAGCACCAAGTCCACCAAATATCACAACTCTGCCTTTCTCAAGATGACGAATGGCCTTTCGCCTATTATATGGTTCAGCTATCGAGTTCATTCCAAGTGTTGTTTGTACACGTGCTTGGACACCCACCTTCTCTAGTGATGACTGAAGCAGTACCGCATTCATCATGTTTGCCATCATGCTGATAGAGGTAGCAGAGCGGCCATTAGATTTTAGACAAGGTAAGCATTCTGAATCATGATCATATTCGAGTAGAAACTTGAATTTCATCTCAATTATTGTCTATCTCTGAGTAATGAAAAAACAATAGAAGAAAAAGTGAAATATGAATGTATACTATAAAACCTGATAACCGTGTGCTTTCTTCTAAAAGAATTCGGAACCAGAAGGCAAAATGCATAAAAAATCGGGGCACAAATGAAACTAGAAAAGGACAAGCTTTAGATGAGACGCATGCCCTTAGTTGTCTGGAGAGTGAGAGCAAATCTGTTTTAATTTTGCCAAATGAATAAATATCCATATTCTAAATACACCAATCAACAGTTACAGCAACAATTAAACTTTCTTTTGTCATACAGCCTTAGCTCATTTCAGAATTCGGGCATTGAAGTAACATGAGTTCATAAGACATCGCAAGCTAGCAAAGAGTGTATTACCCAATTTGATACGCACTATGCCTATCTGAACCTGTTTCAGCCACCCAAGTATCCCCACAAAAGAAATTACGGCCTCCAACAACAACTGCAATCTGGAAAAATCATAAGATGTTCGGGTGTTAATTTCCAAAACCAGGAAGAAGGAATAAGAGGTAAACCACTTCAACTATGGCTCATGCAGATATTACAACCTCTACACCCAAGCGACAAGCAATGGCAACTTCTCTTGCAATCAGCATCATCACCTGCATGAAAATATCAAGTTAACTTTCAATTCAAGGAGAGTTGCACAGCGAGACAGTGAGCCACAAATACAATTAAGTTTCAAGAGATAATAATGAGTCCAGAACTAACCTTTGGGTCCACATTATTAGAATCAGTTCCAGCAAGGGCAACACTGCTGATTTTCAGGACTACTCTCCGCCATCTGGTGTTACACAAGGATTTGGCTTTAGTGTTATTCATCTGAGTTACAGGGCTTGCTGTTGCTATTGTTGTTGCATATCTGCCAACAAAATTAAAAGATTACTACAAACTCATGTATTTCATTCAGGATCTAAATTTCAAATAGCTAGAAGTGATACAAATTTGATATGTTAAAGCAATAAAATGCAGAAAACCCTGTGCCACAATCACCCGGAAACTTAAAAATCTCAACCCAGCAATACTGTGGTGAATAACTAACAATCAAGGGAGCTCCCGTTAAATCAATAAGCCAAAAAAAACACATAAATATATACTAACAAGCAGACACCTACAGCACACAAGTAAATAGTAAAAGAGAAGAACAAGAAGAAGAAAGCGGAACAGAGCTAGATAAAGAACGAATCCAAAAGGAAGATTTGGAAACTCCCTCACAAAACAAATGAAGCTTTCCGCACTTCAAACTTCACTCCCACCCAGATTTGAAAAAAGAAAGAATGATAATAATCAAGCTGTATCTACTTCACCTTATTTACTATTATTCGCCTGGAATCCATCACAATTATTAGCAATTCAACTCACAGATTCAAAAAGCTAGGAGAGGACTCAATTAAAATAGAACGGTTAAAGAAAGAAAGAAAGAGTGCATCAAAAGTAACTACTGTGCAAGCAAGACCGAAGCAATCTCAGTGTATCCTTTAACAAAACTGTAACTATAGAAGATACCATCTCACAATCCTATAGTTGTCTAAATCAAAGACAACAGCACCTGTTAGATACAAATTACCAACAAACAGTCATCAACTATCATATTATACCATACACCCTACTTCCTAACATCACTTATATTCCAATCTGGCAAGCAACTAGAACAAAAAGGGGAAAATACTGTTTTGTTTGGTGTTCTAATTTACTCTAAGATCCATGCTAAAGATTAATCATTGATAATCACTGACACCAAAGAGCATATTTTAGATTTTTAGTCACTGATTAAATCTAACCAATAAAACCAAACTTCTAAAGTAAGTGTCCACGATTTAATTGCTAATCTGCCAATATTGAATATTCCCTTAAAACCTTATTCTTCTTTGTCTCTTAAAGCACATATGTAAAAGACAAACAAACACACACACAAACACCCCCATCTAGAATGCTTTATCACAAGACACACGACTAGCTTTCTCACAAACTCATCGAAAGAAATGCAACAATCTGACAGTCCCATAGTGAACAGAACAATTTTTAATGGATGCCAATTTTTGATAGCTTTGCAATCTTATCCCATACAAATGAATATTGTTAACTGTAGTATACCTCTTCAATTGCTTAGCAGCAGGAGTTGAAGAGACACGAACGCCTTTGTTCTCTTCAGCGGCGACCTTCACGGGAAGCGAATTTCCTACAATTTCCTCCATCTTCTTAAACCATGGCCAATGACTCGCCGATAAACCACCATTGCTCATCCTATGCCGCTCCAACCTATACCTCTTCTTCAAATTATCCACCTTATTCTTGCACTGCTCCACAGTCTTTGTCTGCTTCTGAGATCGCTCGCTAACAATCGCCGCCACCTCCTCCCAATCCCTCCCTCTCAGATTGCCTCTATTCAGCTGCGTAAACTTATCCGTATACGCATCAAGCAAACATTCGATTGCCGCATCACTCCACTCCTCTCGATCCTTTCTATACTCTCCCGCATTCCCGACGCTTCCAGACGCCCTAGGTCTTTTGTAGCTGTAGTGATTACTATTCGCACCATCGCTGTGTTCTTCGCTGTCTCGCCTCTTCTCCGTCCGCGCACTGGCTTCGTTATTGAAAGGATTCGAGTTATCGGTGAAAGGATTCACCGCGTGGAAAGCAGAGTTGGTCTCGTTATCTCCTTCTTCTAGCTGCTCTTCCGCTTCATCGACGGCGATGTCGTCGGGGCCGGTGCCGGATCCGGCGGGAATAAGAGGGAGAATCTGTTCCGACGGCGCGTGGATCGGATCCGATTTGACCGGAAACCGGTGAGACGAGTAGGCCTGGTGGAGGATGTGTTGGTGGTGGAGGTGGTTAGGGTTTGATTGGTGGTGGCTGTCGTCGCTGAGGATGGAGAAATCGTCGTCACAGGAGGCCATGGAAAGGGACGTTACGGTTAAAGCGGCGGGACGACGACGTTAAAAAAGACGGCGAGAGGAGAAGGGTTGTTGTTTAACGGAGGAGAAGGTTAGCGAGGTAAAGTGGGAGATCTGCCGTGACGGGCAGTTACGGACCCGTTAAGTAGAGAAGGGGAAAGTGAAGTGGCACGTGTGTGGGACCAAAGAACATGTCCCGCTGTTGTAGAGTACCACTTCGCTACGGTTCATCCCGACCAAAATATCCTGGTGTGACTTGCTAATTGCAATTAGCCATCTTCATATTAAGTG
>CAOJBJ010806344.1:0-13233 GCA_948291685.1 Euphorbia celastroides
AGAGTGCACATGACTTAGGCGACTTGGGAAGATATTTGAAAATCATTTGGCTAAACTGACAATTGTTGAAATGCTGAAGATAACTTCTAGTCATTGTTAATAATACTCTTATTTCTGATATAATTATAACTATTCCTTATAGTAGTTAGATAACTTTATACGTTTAGGTATGTAAAAAGCCAAAAATTGGATATTGACTAGGAAAAAGGTTTTGTTAGAAGAGAGAATAAACTGACACAGGCGCGTAGTTAGTTAGGTTGTTCTTTCTAAAGAAAAAAAAAATTATCGGGTGTTCTTTTCATAAGGAAAAAATATGAGAGGAAAAAAAGAAGTGGGGCATGTGACATTTAAATAAGGAAAGTGACCTATGCCATTTTTGAGTGAATTTTACTATTTACCGTTCATTTTTATTTCATATCGCCCGTAAAAATTCTTAAAATACCCTTAAGAAGAGGGCTAAAAAAATTAGCACCATCAGTCGGAAAAATCGATGGCGCTACTGGAGCAGCGGTTGGCATGGCCGCTGTTCTAATGGGGGCAGCGGCCATGCATTAGTTTTTGGTAACACATGTTATTTTATTTGCAACACTTTTTAGATTTTTGGTAACAGTTTTATCATTTTTTGCAACATTTTTCTGAGAAAATCCACAGTTTTTTCAATTGATGGTACATTTTTCATAAAGGAGTTGCGAAAAGTGAAACAACAGTTACAAAAAACCCAAAAAGTGTTGCTAATAGTCTAAAAAGCGTTACCAGAACTTTAAAATTATTGCAAATGAGTGAAGGGTATAATGGTCAAAAAACGGGCGATACGAAGTAAAAATGGGCGACAAATAACAATTGAGTATAAAAAATATTCAAATAATAGTTCCATATGTTAAATTATCCGCCATAGATTATATAAAAAGAGTCCACCATCATCCATCATCTCAAAAAAAGATATATGTATGTTTTATTAAATTTAAATATATATATATGTTTCTTCTTTTTTCTATTGTATACGTTGTCTGCCTAATCTATTTTTTTCAAATTTAATTTTTATTAATTTTAATTAGTTCTATTGATAATAATTCCATTTAAGAAAAAATTAAATTTTATTATAACATTTACTCGTTCTTATAAATATTTTATTAATTTCAACTAATTATATTGACTATAGTTATATTTAATAAAATAATTGAATTTTATAATAGTATTTACTCATTTTTAATGAGTAATAAAGAAATAATTATATTATTTGATCGAATAAATATAAATGGTAACTCCGTGCATCGCATGGGGCACTACGCTAGTATATACTAACAGAAAAAAAAGACAACATTAACACGAGTATAGTGTATAGTGTATTGTATAAAGATTAAATGACCAAATAAATTACACCAATAACCCAAAACCGTTTTTCCCTACTTTTTTTCTATTAGATCTCTTTATATACATAGCTTTCTATTAGTTCTTTCTCATTTTTGAAACATTTTCTTAGAATTCTTAGATTTCCTAACGATTCCTATTACTTTTCATTGGTTTCTTATATTGGTTTGTTATGAACTACAAACAACAAACAACAATAGTTAAGTCAAAGCAACTCTTAGTAATTACAAATTTACAATTATTTAACTGAAGTTGTGTTTTATTAAAATGGTACCATAATCCACATTTTACAGTCAACTATTAGTATGTTAAAAACGCTTAGATTAGAGCTTTTTACATTCTTAAATGATATGGGTTTAAAAATTCAGACAATATCAAATCCACAATGTAAATTTAGTCGCAACACACACTAAGTATACAAGATGAGAGCCAAGTTTGAATTTAACTAAACTTGTTTTATTTGTAGCAAAGAGAGGAGATATCTTTTAAGTATTAGTATCTCATAGAAAATACTTGTCATTATACTAAAAAATGTTATATCAAATAAATTTCTAGATCCAAGCCCAAAATACTAAGCCCATTGGGCTAGTTTACTGCTTCTCTGTGTTTCTTTCCTCCAAAACCACTTTGTTGTTTGTCTACAAAAAAAACACTTTCATTAGTGTTTAAAAATTTCTTTTGCATTTAAAGTCCAACCTTTCCAAATTTTGCTGCCAATGGAAGTATCGTCATTCTAAAGCCGCATTTATCAATCTAAGATAATGGTCGTTACTTAATTTATGACCCATTGAATCACTAACAAATAGCAACAGTAGTATTCTTATCCTTTCAACGAGATATTAAACAATTGATTTTGAATTTTGAATACTACTATAAATTTTTTACCTAAGGTTCTAAGCTCTATTTTTTATATCAAGAAGTATTAGTAAGCTTTTTCTTTTGAGGATTGTGATTTTGGATAGGGGTGACCATCCGGTTCAACCCGAATCGAACTTAATTGCTTCGATCGGTTCATCGAATTTTTGTTATAGTTTTTACAGAATCGAACCAAAATTACAATAGAGCGTGATACAAACTGACCTACAATCGTTTTTTATATAATTATAATGGAAATTTTGGTTATTCGTAAAAATATAATCAAATTCCGGTAATTTGATTGAAGCACTTCGGTTCTATTTGATTCAGTTCGACTGAACTGAAAGCTCACCCCTATGTGGTATTTCTACTTTTTGTGGTTTTGTTTTCATGATGTATTCATATGCTTTAGTCTTATTGGTTGTACTCTTGTTTTGTTGTTGAAATGAAATGGACTACTATTATAAAAAATAAAAAAAATTACTTCCGAACAAATTTACCACCTTTTTTCAACTTATTATCCATCAGCTTCTTATAAAGTAAGAGCTTCCGCAGTAGTAAGGTGCGGAAACTATTATATATTTATAGGCAATCATTTCATCCTTTTATGCATTGTTTATTCATATTTTATAACATGTAACATTTTTTGAATCTCTCTAAAATAAAAAAGTTCGATCTCAAGAGACTTCGTATGAATTCGAGTCTCTCAAATAATTTGTCTTTAATTTTAATGCTTTCGCTTGCTTCTATTTTTCTAAGGTAGTTTGTGCTATTGATCTATATTACTTTGTTTTTACTTATCTTTACAACTTCCTTTCAAAATACTATCTATGTATTTTCAGCTTTTCGATGTATGAGAGTTGATACGCCTTTTTTTTTTTATGAATAATTAATAAATTTTTAAAGAGACTGGGTTTCGAATCCAAGATCTCCCACCAATATATTTAAATGTGTACCACTTGACTAAAGGCCAATTAATTTATACGCCTTTGTTTTATTACATAGACATATCTTCTAAACTAGTCAATGCGGAAGCAAATAAGAAAAATTATATCATTACTTAAAAGTGCATAACAAATTGAAACTTCCATGTTTCCTTTTTATTTCTTGAATGTAAATTTTCAATCATCAAGCAGATAAAAGTAATACTCAAAAACGAATTATAAGTTTATAACATAACCCATGATACAAGTATATACTAATTCACACTGTCTTACACTAGACTACAGTAGTGCCACTATAATTAGAAAGGCAACTTGTTTAATCTGTAGGCTTGGCCGAGTTCGGTTCTATAAAGAGTGTTTTATCGAGATCCAACTCAATTCACATGAATAAAATGTGGCACAATAGTGTTCGCACTTGGCTTTTATTTTCATGTCTATCAACCTCATTAAGTAAATATTAGTTTTAAAAATATTTAATAAACATTTACTTGTGACTTCATAATAGACTGATAATGGGTAAAAGTTTTATATCCTTCATCTACAAATTTCTGAAAAGGGAAAAAAATTAAACTATTACATAGCAATACAATCATCATTTATCAAAGTATGTTATTATTACACACTGTAGAATTTTATCGGCTTCAAGGGTGTTTTGAATAAAGTTTGAGCAAGTTCAAGCTCTTCTAATTCAAAAGGAATCAATTTGTCTCATTCAAATTGACACCGTACTATAAACTATTATTTCTTCTCGTATAGTTCTCTTGTGGAATGGAATATTTCTGATATATACTCAAACGAAAACAAAGTATAGCTTTAACATATTATATTCATTTGACGTTAAAAACAACACATTATTTCTATAGAACCATATATAATCATCAATCAACTTTTACATGGAAGACTAAAACTCAACCTACGATTTTTTCTAGCTCATAAAGTCTTCAATCAGGCTGAATCATATACAATATGACTACAACACATAAAAGAGGCTGAACATGTGGATGTGGAGAGAAATCATGGTTCAAGTTCCGCTAAATACATTTGTTAAAAGTGGTGAGAAATCTTAACTATAATTAACTCTCAAACAATATTATATTAATGAAGATACTTGTAAGTATTAAAAAGAAAAACCGATTAAGGTCTTATATGCAAAGTCGTCCTAGTACATTACAATCCAAATAAACACAATAAAGTCTTAACAAATATTTATCCTCTTAAACTTGGCAACTTTAATCTTTTGATGCCTTAAATTATATGATTTTGTTCCGCTAACCTCCTAAACTTGATAAAAGTGTACTCAACATCCTCTTCATGCTGACATGGCAGCGCATAGATACGTTGACTTTTTAACACAAAACACTGTCACATCAGCATAAAATGGTTGTTGGGTATACTTTTACTAAATTGAACAAGTTAGGGGATCATTTTCAAAATTTAGAACATAGTCAATTTATGTTAAATTTGATGGGCAAAATATGTTTTAAGCCCACGATAAATGGAAAAAACTTTTTATGCTACACGAAAATGGCATTAGAAGTATCTTTATCATTCCGGTCGCCATACTAATCAACACTAGACCCGAGCCCGATCAAATGGGCCGGGTTTGGCTAGTCATTTTTGTCTAAAGCCCAGCCAGAGCCCTACCCGCAAAAGCCCGAAGTTCTATGGGTCGGGTTTGATTTTTGTATAAATACCCGAGTCCGGCTCAATAAATAAAAAATATAATTATTTTATATTTTTATATTATATTTAATAGTTTATATGTTAATTTTAATATTAATTTAGTAATTATTAACTATACTTTTAAGAATTTTATTATACTATATATTTAAATGTAAAATTTATACATATTTTTATTTTTTATAATTTATTTAATAATAAAATAATATAAAATAAAATTATTAATAGACCTTGAACTGAACTTGAATTTGATTTTATAAACCCAGCCCAAATCCAAAATTCTAAATAATGACTTGAGCTGAGCTTAGGTTGTCATTTTTAATAAAAAAATCCAATTAAATCAAGCCCAAACAAGCTAGCTCGTAAGATGAGCAGGTCTAATCAACACCCTGTAACCAATTTTATGTGATGTTACCACCGTCACGTGGAAATGATAGCTAAGCATGAGTACTACTTTTCTCGGACAAAAAGATCAAAATCTTTGAAAAAGAAGTGTTTGGTTCTCGAAAAAATTAAGCTTGGCGCTCAACAAACTACAAAACGACGCTTTAAATTTCCCCATTTTGCATTTCGCCCCCGCAGCAAGAAATTTTCACATTCCCGCTGCCCCCAAACTTCTCATCTTTTTACCAATTGACACAAATTTTGATTCAGTTTCTGTAAGTTTAATTAAATTAAACCGAATTACTTCACTCAATCTACCAGTTCTGCATTATATTTTTTACCAAAACTATAGTAAAATCTAAATCAATTTATCTGACAATCAACTTTTATAATAAAAGTTAAATAAACATTCAACAGTTTAAAAATTATAATCAAAATTTAATTATTGAATTGAAGCAATCCAATTCAAAATAAAATTTTTTTGTACTGTAATCAAGTAGACAAATGTAACATCCACTTCTTCCATTCTTCGATTTGATAGAAAAATGCCCCAAATACAGTTAGCCCCAAATTGCTTGAGAAAGAACCCTAGAAAAATGAAATTAAATTAATCGGCAAAAACAAACAGACAAATCAACTACTGAAAATTGGGTTACCTAATACAACAAATATAGAATTCTTCTTCTTCTTGATTTCATTATTCTCCGAAATAGTTTCTCTTGTCTAAGCATAAACAGAGCCATAAGAGAGCGCCATTAACAGAACCGCAGCTTGTTCTTCCTCTCCCAATTTCCTCCTCTGCCTCTCCTCCGCCGTTGATCTCTGCATCAGCACTTCTCGGCCTAACGCCATCAATCTCTGCTTCAATCCGTCGCCTAATTTACTGTGATTCGCTTTTCTTGATCTCTTATCGTTTGTTGAAGCTCGATTTATCCCTCCGTCGTCTCTCTTCTTCTTCCTGCTTCTGATTCCACAGGCGTTGCACAGAGACTGAAGAAGAAAATCGGAAAAATCAGATCAAACGAAGAAATCAATTGATCGGAAAACGCTGATCGGAGTTTCTACTTTGCTTACCTTAGGACCGGCGGGGCCGCCTCTCCACAGCGGCGTCTTTGACGTTCCGCAATCGGCGCAGGTTTTCTTCTGCTGGCTATCGCCGCCGTCCATCGATTTGCTACTCACCTCTTCACCGTCCGATCCCTGCAACACATCGCCAAAAACAGAGCTCGATCAGCTAAGAATCAGATCAAATCACAGATCAAATCTCACAAAATCAAACCTACTCACCTGCGCAAACGGATCCATCGTTTCCGCCGGCTAAACTCCAGATCGAAGAACTCCGATCCAAACACCGATCAACAAAATCGAAGCGGCTGAACTCCAAGCTTCAACTCCAAAAGAAACTATCAACTAATCAATCAAGCGAATCGCTAAGAGCCTGCGAGCACCAGCAATGGCGGAAACGAGAGGGAAGATTCGGAAGTAGAGAGAGAAAGGGGAAGGAAAAAGAGAGGAATCAAACCGACACGGAGACACAAATTACAGGCACCAAACAAGATCTAAAAATCGGCTTTATATATGGGACTCGAAACCCTAGCATTGGGTGGAGTGACGATAATGCCCCTGCTTTGTACCCGCCAAAAAGAGGGTATTTTTTTTGCAGAAAATGAACAAAAAGGGCGCCAATGGGGAGTTGTTGGAGAGGGGAAATAAGGATGTTGGATTTGAATGGAAAAAAGTGAAAATTGAAAAATGGCGGCATTGAAAGAGATTTTGGCTCCAATTTGGGTTTTGTTTGCATTTAATTGGGACTTAATGATAATGATGGAATGAATGTGTAGTCTTCACTACAAATGTTTTATATTATAATTTGTGTTGGTGTTTCCTCTGCATGATTAGTCAATGATGGTGATGGTACCTTTTTTTTTTCACTTAGCTCTTATTCATTTGGAATATGTTTTGACTCTTAACTTAGCAAATTTTCATTGATCATACGTTTAATTTTTTTTTGTATAATATATGCTTAGTTTGTTTTCAAATAGAGTAGGCTAAATTTATTATTCTATAGTTTCCTAAAGTTTAAAAGGTAATATTTGCCTCTTCAATTTTGTAAAAATGTATCAATTTGCTCTCTAAAACTTGTAATATTGTACAAGTTTTCCCTAATTAGTAAGTGTTGTATTCCAATTAGTTTGACATTTCAAATATGCCTCTTTTTATCTTCATCTAACATTTTGATATGTGTCTCGTTTGCTGCAAACTGATGCATTTATGTAAGTTAAGGCAGCAAATTAATACAATTTTACAAGTTAAGGCAACAAAAAAAATAGTTTTGACAATTGCTGGAGACAATATGACATTTTAGACAGGTGCAGGCGGCCCCCGATAAATTTGTCCAATTGAATCAATATTATTTCTTATTTCACCATTGAATTTGTCAGTGAAGCCAAACAATGTAAACATGCTTTGTAAACAGCAAATTCACCTTATAATTTCTCTAATTTTTCACTTGTTCTTTGTAAGGCCCTGTTCTCTTCACCTTCAATTCGGTTCAATTCAGTTAAGTTTACTTAAGTTCAGTTCAGGTCACATCTATTAATTTTAATTGAAAAAGTAATGTAAACAAATTAAGTTAAGTTCAGTTAAATTAAGTTAAGTTCAGTTCAGGTTTTAAAAGTTGAGGAGAACGGGGCCTAACTCTTAAACTCTTGCACTCATATACAAACTGGACTTTTTTACACTTATATCAAACACGTAAAATTTGAAAGATATTAAACCAAAATCAATTAGTGTTGAGTCAAACTCATTGCAACTTACATGTAATTGAAAATATGTTAATAAATAAGTCGATTTAGAAATCATTGTACCTTAATTATTATATTTAAACTTTTAAACTAATCTAAATTTAATTAAATTAAACTTATTGTTGTGATTATAAGTCGAGGAGAACATGGGCATTGTCTCCTAAGTTGACAATATACCAGTATGCTGATATATCGATTTTAAGATAAAATGAATCTGACATGTTGATGTTCCTGTTTTGCTTCGATTAAAAACACATCATTCAAGTCTTTATTCTTAAACCAATACCATTTACATCAATATTTTGAAAAGAGTATTTTTTTTTGTGCTAATTCAATAATATATAGATAAATTATATTGAAAAGAATTAATTTCAAACATACTAACTGATAAAAAGAAAGGATAACTTCAAAAACAATTCTTGTGGTTTGGACTGTTTTCAAAAACACCCTTGAGGTTCAGAACTCTCCAAAAGCACCCATGAGGTTTTTAACCGTAATAAAAACGTCTTTTTTCATCCATTAACTGTTAAATGCTGACGTGGACAAGGGGTAAATTTGTCAAATTTCACTTTTAACCTAAAAACCCATTAACCCTAAAGTCAAATCCAAATACCCATGATATAAACCCATACATGCCCTCAACCTGCCAGAAAAGCCAATCCCGTCTTTGGCACCGGAATCTCGCCGGTAAATCGAGACCCACCAAATTTTCGCCGCCCATTCAACCGCTGTTCATTTTCCCGTCGTCGCCCATCTTCAACGGCGAAACTCCAACTCCGGTGAAAAATCCCTCCTTTCCCGTTCTCCCCTCTCCCCTCTCTCTTCTAGTGAACTTCCACTTTCTGTTGCCAACAATAGAAGTCGCCGCCGGAAAATCTCAAACGAAATAAAAAACCCCCAGCAACAATCGAAAAATCTCAGATCTGAAATGAAGAAAACCCAAATCCTAACCTTGAGCGAAATCGGCAGAAAAAACTACGGGATCTTTAGTGAAATCATTCCAAATCCCACCGAAGAAAATTGGTCCAAACCAGATCTTGCCAAAGAAGATGACCGGAAGAGAGAAAGGGAAGAGGGAGGGAGAGAGAAAATCGTCGGTGGAAGGAAGAAAGAAGTCAGAAAATCGTTTTCCGTCGTTTTTGAGTTTGATTCACCAGAGAATGGTCAGGATTCGGGTTTGGGCAGGAGTTTGTCGTCGGTGTGAGGCTGTCGCCAGAATTGCAATTTGCCGGCGATTGCTTCGGTGACGGGATCTCTGCAGGTTGGGGTGGGATGTGGCGGTTTTGTGGGTTCAAACGGGTATTTGGGTTTGATTTTAGAGTTAACGGGTATTTAGATTAAAAAGTAGAATTTGATAAATTTACCGCTTGTCCACGTCAGTATTTAACAGTTAATGGATAGAAAATGACGTTTTCGATAACGGTTAAAAATCTCAGGAATGCTTTTGGTGAGTTTTGAACTTTAAAGATGTTTTTAAAAACAGTCCAAACTACAATGGTTGTTTTCGAAGTTATCCCACTCAACAATATTGCCAAACTCGTCAATAAACAAAAGGTATACAATACAAAGGGTAATAAAGGGAATTGCACAACAAAAATGAATATTTTAGTGTGAGAAAAAAGGATGGGTGGCAAGTATCACATTGTTTTCTAATCATGTATGGTTTTAATTATATTCTCGTATTCATAATTATATAATTTTATCACAATAAATTCTAGACCAATTCAAACAGAATGTATGTTCGATTAATTACTTAGTATAACTATTATTAATTAATTATTATTTAATATTTTGTAGGTACACATATCTCTTTAAAGCAAGATCATTCAAGTTTTACAAAACTCCTTAATGTCACCGAGTACGTTAGAATTCTTGTATTTTTTAATTTTGATGTATTTTGTTTGATTTCATAGATAAAGATGTATGCCAAGTGTTATTATTTCAACTAAAATATAATATATTAAATTAAATTAAAAATACTTACAATTCTAATTAAAAGTGAACAAATATAAAACAAAGTTTCCTTATAAATTGAAGAGTCTATTTTACTGACTAACAAATCTAAAATATGATTCACACATTAAAAATATAAACTATTCAAAAAAGCTAAAAATAAAATACACGGAAGTTAAAACATAAGAGGAACATAACATAAAACAACAATAAAATAAACATTTTACCCCTATGTGGAAATGCAACATGTGGTAGGAATTGGTTGACTCAGGACACCAGTCGTCGAGGGCTCCGAGGTCTAAGGAGAATAATATGTATATTGTGTAGTACAAGGAACGTAAAATCTATTTTGATTTTTTTGTTGCGAACCTATAATGTTAGACTCTCTTTAAAATTGTATGTTGTAGAAAAAAATACCTACATCTATATTAGGACAAGATAGATTGAGTACTCTACAAATATTCTAAAATACAAAACTCAATTGCTAAATATTACCCGTTTTTACTTCATACCGTCCGACTTTTGACACATTTGTCCTTACCTTTTAAAACCCCAATTTCTTCCCATTTTCCCTTCCCTCCCCATTTCTCTCCTCATTCCCCATCAAAATCCATCCAGAATCAAGTCAATGGACCCGAAAAAGAAGCAAAAAATAACTAAGGTAAGCCCTAAAACGAATTTCTTGAAAAAAATTTGATTTTTTGGCCTTAAAATCGGCAGAAACGCCAGTTTGGCGTTTCTGCCGACAGAACCAGCGGCCAGATATGCTGCTGGTGCACTTGGCGGCATCGGCTGGAGAAACTGATGTTGCCAGTGCACCAGCGGCATCTCTGGCTACTGGTTGGCCTCGGTGACCGCTGGTGCGTTTTTATTTTTTTTTAATTTTTTAATTATATTATTTTAAATTTGAATTTAAATGTTATAACTTATTTATATGTTAGATTTAGGATAATTATTCAATTAAATTTAAATAGGGTTATGATTAGTTAGTTAATAAATTTGAACAATTACTAGTTTAGAACTAAATCGAGGAACAATTGATTAAGGTTATAACTGAACAAAGCTTTACGTTGAAATTCATTATTTTAAGTAGTTTCATTTGATTATATAAGTTATTAATGTGAATTATTGATTTTGTGTTATGGCAGGTTAGGAAGGTTAGACATGGTGTTGAAAAGAGCCTGCCTACTTTGGATGAGTTGCGACAGAAGCTTTTGGGATCAGGGAAGAGGCACGTTGATTCGCGAGGCGTGTCTATGTTTGCGAGACTTCATAGACAAAGGGGGAACTTGATGATCGAGGAGCCCGTTGATCCAGAGTATCAGAGTGGTCCTATTGCGGACCACGACGATTCATCCGGTTCTGATGATTACCAGCCGTTATAGGACGATAACGATGTTGGGATGGAGGACGAGCTACTAGATGTACCCACGATGGATAAGGTGCAGGAGCTCCTAGTACCGGTCAATAAGGGCCAAAATTCCTATTTTGTTATTTACCACCCGTTTTTACTTCGTGCCGCCTGCAAAATTTCCAAAAATTCCCTTGAAATAAGTAATTAATGCACAACATAGAAAAAGAGTTGCTAAAAGCCCAAAAAACGTTGCTAAAATCCAGAAAAGTGTTGCAAATAGTGGCACCAGCGGTCACAAATACTGCTAGCGCCACTGCAATAGGGGTCACATATACCGCTGGCGCCATTGCAACAGCGGTTGTTCCGGCCGCTGGTGCAATGGTGCTAGCGGTTTCTCTAACCGCGGTGCAGTTGCACCGGCGGTATCTTTGACCGTTGGTTCCATTTCAGAAAACTGTTGCTAGATGTTATTAAATTGCTGCTAAAGTTGTGCCAATTCTGAGAAACTGGTGTTAAAAACTGAAAAAACGTGGCCACAAGTGTTGCTAATACTTAAAAAAACTGTTGTCAACTGGTCAATCGCATAGTTTCGAAATTGTTCATTTCTAAATTATTCTAAATTGATATATGGTAGATTTTTTTGGTTAAAAATATTTTATACATGTAGTATAATTTATTGGTTATTGAAAATTTTAAAGGTTTAAAAGTGTGTTAGTAGTAAAAAATGATTGAAGAGCATAAAAATAAAAAAAACAGACGGTACAAAGTAAAAATGGACAGCAAATAGCAATTGAGAAATAATGAAATAATTTTATATATAAATGATACAAAAGATTATTGAATTTATAAATAATATGTGTCGTCGTTTCAATTCAAATAAAAATAAAAATTTAGTTATTTTATTTTTATTTCGTCAAATGCATGATTTAACCGTCAAAGTTTGTCTGAAATGTCATTTTAGTCTCCAACGTTTAACACCGGCTATTTAGGTCCCTAACGTTTTAAAAAGTACACCTTTATAGTCCCTCATTTGAGTCCCTAACGTTTTAAAAAGTATACCATTAAAAAGTGGGTTACACTCAGCGCCAAGTGTCGGGATTGGAAAAGTCAAACCAATCCCGACCTGACACATGATAATATCTATTAAAAAAAATGAAAATTTTTAATTTAACCCATTAATCTTTTTACCCGTTAAACTCATCCGAATCTCTCTGACTACATCATCAACTTCTCTAGCAAATCCGTCCTCCGGCGAGACTCGCCCTCCCCTTCACCCCTTCCCTCGGCCAGAAACTCTCCTTGGTGCCAAATTCGGGTAGAAGCGGAACAAAATGAACCAATAGTAGCACATCTATCTACTCAACTTCACATTTCATCAAATATTCATCAAATTCCATGGTGTATTGTTCCACAGATTTGGTGCCTTGTTTGAGGGTCAACATCTTCTCAATCAATTTCTGCTTGTAATGGGATGGTAAGAACACAACCTCCATTTCTTCGTTCAGTCGATCCCATTGGGTAATTGGTCGTCTCCCTTCTCTACCCCTTTGCTTCTGTAAATTACCCCACCAAAGGGCTGCATAACTCTTCAACCTCATGGCAGCAAGCTTCATCTTCTTTTCCTCTGAAAACTCCTTTAGATCCAAGGCTTTCTCAATGGAATAAATCCATTCTAAATAGGCATCAGCATCAATTTTACCATAAAATTCAGGTAATTCAATCATGTAATTGAAAAATTCTTCTTGCCTTTCTCCTCGTTGAGGTGGGGGTAAGTTATGATCCCCTCGACCAAATCCACCGCGGAAAGCTCCTCTCCCTCTCCCTCTGAACATGCCTCGCCCAAATCCGACTTGATGTTCGTTTTCATCAGATTCTTCCTCAAATTGCTCTT
>CAOJBJ010806931.1:0-14887 GCA_948291685.1 Euphorbia celastroides
TATTTATTGATTTCCTTTTTCTCTAAACAACTTTACATTTTGTGCATTTTTGAACTGAAGGAACGAGATGCTTTGATCCTTTTGGCATTAATATCTTTCTTCCTATTATAGGAGGCTTAAGAAAATGCAACCTCAGCAACCTGGATATAGTAGTTCACGGGCTTATTTGGAGCTTCTAGCTGATCTTCCTTGGCAAAAGGCAAGCGAAGAGATTGATTTAGATCTAAAGGCTGCCAAAGAACGGCTTGACAATGATCATTATGGCCTGGTCAAAGTGAAGCAAAGAATAATTGAATATCTAGCTGTTCGCAAGGTTGACATGTTCTTCAGTTGTTGCATTAATGTCCCTAATACTTAATTCAGCTTCATCTGGATACTTATATGCATGAGATAAGTGATTTGCAGCTTAAACCAGATGCGAGAGGTCCTGTCTTGTGCTTTGTTGGTCCCCCAGGTGTTGGGAAAACATCCTTAGCATCATCCATATCTGCTGCCCTGGGCCGAAAATTTGTTCGCATATCCCTTGGTGGGGTGAAGGACGAGGCAGATATTAGAGGTCATAGAAGAACATACATTGGCAGCAT
This sequence comes from Euphorbia celastroides, assembly GCA_948291685.1. Taxonomy (NCBI): domain Eukaryota; kingdom Viridiplantae; phylum Streptophyta; class Magnoliopsida; order Malpighiales; family Euphorbiaceae; genus Euphorbia; species Euphorbia celastroides. The sequence continues at coordinate 585 of CAOJBJ010806931.1, forward strand.
GCCAGGGCGTCTTATTGATGGCTTAAAGGTATAATGATATGTTTCCATATTTTGAAAGTTATGCTGATCTTTCCATTTTGTATTATTACAGAAGACATGAATATATATGCTGTCTATGTGTTCCTGTTTTGGTCTGACAGGAGTCCAGTGCATTCCCTATTAGAAATGTAGATGGGCTGTGATGTGATTTACAACTGCCCCTGTTTTTTCCTGCTTAACAGATGGTCCCTAAGTGAAGCAATATGAGTGAGATTTTATACGATTAAGCAATATGTTGCTTATACGTTTCCTTGCATGTTCAGCACCCAATTTGCGAGTTCTGTTCAATATCCATTAGAGCTGGTTCTTTAACTCTTGTTCAATCTTATATTTTGTTCTCCTGGGTGCTCTTTCCATGGTACCATAACCGCACGATTCATGTTTTGGCATAGGCATAACTGGAATTAGTGCAAAATTGTTGGGTGCTTCATCAGTACTTTGCAAACTATCTGGTCTTTCTCTAGTCATGGGCACTGCTTTTGGAATTACGCTAGAATGTCATGCTTGACATACAAGTGGCAGTTTTAGTTTAATGATCATGTTTCTGTATTCGTTTTTGTGGATGGTGATGCCTCACCAGGGGAGAGCAGCTACACGCACACACACACACAGGACTGAACTGCGATGATTATACATATCTAATGTATTCTTAGTTACCATGTAATATTTCTTAATTATGTGTGCATAGCGATTTGGTGCTTTTGTAGATTCATGACTTGATGCATTTTTCTTCTCAGAAAGTAGGTGTTTGTAATCCAGTCATGCTACTGGATGAGATTGACAAGACAGGTTCTGATGTCCGTGGGGATCCAGCTTCAGCACTGCTAGAGGTTCTTGACCCTGAGCAAAACAAGACATTTAATGATCAGTATCCTTTTCTTCATCAGGATGTCTTTTAAAATTTCTGGTTTGTTGATTCTGGTAGCTGGCTCATTGATGATAAAATGTTTCTTGCTGACAGTGGTTTTTTATTCACGGTCTTAATGTTTACTTATGATGCATAAGTTTCTGTCCATCTTTTATAGAAATACAAAATATTTTGTATTTTCTCTGTTCTGATTATCTGGGGATGGTGGGGAGAAATGGTGCAAGACATGAGTTCATCTGGTGCATCATGTCCCAGGTAATGAATATTTGAGATGATGACATGAAAACTTCAAATGTGACGCTAATAATGTTTCCTTTTCTGGAAAATTAGCCTTGGTGTAGATTTTTGGTTCTATACAATACATTTTAATGTGTCAATTTGTTCCTATCTTTATGTTTCCTTGTTTATTTTTCAAATGGCGCTTTTAGTTAAGTTATTCACTGATAATATCTTTTCTGGTTGGTCTTGTCAATGCCTTGGAAGTTTATCCTTGATTAAAGGTCTATAGCTATTTGAATGTTCCATTTGACCTTTCAAAGGTGATTTTTGTGGCTACTGCAAATAGGGCACAACCTATTCCTCCCCCGCTGTTAGATCGAATGGAAGTGATTGAGCTCCCTGGATATACTCCTGAAGAAAAGCTTCCAATAGCTATGCGACATTTGATTCCAAGAGTTTTGGACCAGCATGGATTAAACTCCGAGTTTCTTCAAATTTCAGAGGTAATAAATAAATAAATTAGAAGAATTTGTCGCGGATATTTTTTCTATATTTCCTTTTTTTAAAAAAAATTGTTTTTATAGGTACTGCATGCTATACCAGAACTAGTCGTGGCTATGAACATTTTGTGTAGAGATGTCATGTGTTTGACAGTCATTTGGTGAAGCACTAATTGTCCAATTTATCAGAGAATTATATTTCTTTTTCTACAGTTGAAGTACTGTCAATGATATATATTCAAAGCATTCTTTAAATTTCCTTAGAAGTATAATCTCGGAATTCGTCTGTGGCATGACTCGCTGTAGTTATTATCAATACACCCAATCTTTGCTTGCATTTTTTGTGGCTATCTGTTTTCGTGACGTGCCTTCTCACAGATAGGTTTGCTGTAGCGAGTTTTTTTAATGTGACAGGCTATGGTTAGACTTGTCATACGAAGATATACAAGGGAGGCCGGCGTCCGGAACTTGGAGAGGAACTTATCTGCATTGGCTCGTGCAGCTGCTGTAAGATTTGCAGAACTGGAAATAACTCTCCCTTTGAGCAAACACATGGAACGTTTGGCTCCACCTTTTTTGGAAAACAGACTTGCTGATGGAGGTGAAATGGAAGTCATTCCAATGAGCGATAACAATCATGAGATGTCTAACTCGTTCAGAGTTGCCTCGCCTTTGGTTGTAGATGAAGATATGCTCGAGAAAGTACTTGGGGTTAGTAACTTTGTTTATGCCTTAGCATTTTCCAATCACTTCAATTTTGGTACTTTAATCCTCTTGCACCATTCAGGTGTCTTAATTGCCTTATATTTGTACAGCATTTCTTTTTTTTTTTTGATGAATTTATACAGCATTTCTATTTAGCAAGTATCTTTCCTGGATTAATACATTGGGATCCTTGTGTCGATAAATACTTCGTTATGTCATATTTCCCACATGAGAACTTGGTAGCCACCGATTGAATATCTTTAGTGGCTGTTGTCTAAAAATAATATTCCGGACTATGGAGGTTCACTCGAGTGAAATGTTTGTTCAGCCTAAGCTTATCATGTTTTTTCAATTCGATAATCATCGGTTGAGATTTTTTCTTTTTGCACATTTTGATGTCCTAGAACCTAACACCCATTCTTGTCTCTAGGGTGCAGATGGATTATGAATAAGGTTTTAGAAGTTTAGACCCCAAGCATATGTTATCATTTCTTTAATTAGTTACTAGAAATCAATCATTCATATGGTTCTTCCATGGTTGAGTCTTGAGTGCATGTAGTTTGGGGGATCGAATCCTTGAAATAATCTCCTGTAAAAGCTTCATGATGTAACCAAACGGAATTTTTCAGCTGCGTATTTACTTTTAAGCGAACAAAACCAAAAAATTTCAACATGAATGCCCAGTTTCCATCGAAAAAAAGCAATAGCTCTAGGATTCTTCACGACAGCAATTACAAATCACATATTTTGTGTCAGTCATGTAGGATCCTTGTCATCATTATCCTTACCACAAATTAAGTTTTACTTGTACATTTGAATTTATCACGACATATTACAATGTGTTTTTTTGTCTCTTGCTCGCCATGTAATGCGCAATATTGGCCTTTGACACCAGTTTTTATTCTTGTTAGTATAAAAATAGTATTAAGTAGTAAGCTTCCATTACATTTTGGACAGCAGCATCCCATGTCATTATGATTCTCTTGCCTGATCTGCGCTTGAACAATAGTTGATGCTTTATGGGCTGTAATGCAGCCACCAAGGTATGATGATAATGAAGCTGCAGAGCGTGTTGCAAGTCCCGGCATATCAGTTGGGCTTGTCTGGACTGCCTATGGTGGCGAAGTACAGTTTGTGGAGGCTACAGCCATGGGTGGAAAGGGCGAACTACATCTAACAGGACAACTAGGCGATGTTATAAAGGAATCAGCGCAAATTGCTTTGACATGGGTACTTCAAATCTTCAATAAACACTTCAAACCGTAGTTGGAAATGCTTTGCAAAAGTTAGTTTAAAACTAGATTCTGAAAATCTGCAGGTACGGTCAAGGGCAACGGATCTAAAGGTGGCAGCAGCAGAGGAGATCAATCTCCTAGAGGGTCGAGATGTTCATATACATTTCCCTGCAGGAGCTGTACCCAAGGATGGGCCATCTGCAGGGGTGACACTTGTAACAGCTCTTGTTTCACTGTTCAGCCAAACAAGAGTGAGAGCAGATACTGCAATGACTGGAGAGATGACTTTGCGGGGCCTTGTGCTCCCTGTTGGTGGTATCAAGGATAAGGTATATGGAAGTTCCATCGGTTTCCTTAATTTGATCGTGTATTGTTTTCTGAACTATTTTGTTTTTAATTTTTTATGTGTGCTTGAAGATATTGGCGGCGCACCGTAGTGGTATCAAAAGAGTGATATTGCCTGAAAGGAATTTGAAGGACTTGGTTGAAGTACCGGCAGCTGTGCTTGGTAGTCTTGAGGTAATCAAACTTCCCATAGTACATATACTGTGTTATTTGGGGTCGAGCTTGACCGCATTTTCATTTTTGTGGGCCGCCAGATATTGCCAGCCAAGCGAATGGAAGATGTGTTGGAGCAGGCATTTGAAGGTGGCTGCCCATGGAGACAACACTCCAAGTTATGATGACACTTTGTAGGCAAATCTACAACTCAAATATCGCTTAGCTGAAATGCCTCCAGTGTTCAAAGTTCAGTCCAGTGTTTGGTAGTGTTCCAGCAACAAAAAGAGTGTTGTGTGTGATCCGAGTAAATAATACCCAACTTCAGACATTTCCTAACTGCCCAGTCCCTTGTATTTTCCTGTATTTAGAGTGGCCGAGCACTGCTCCAGTCTGGTATAATAATGATAACAACGCTATGTATATGTACATATTTGATTCACAAAGTCATTTTTCCCCTCTTTGTAATAATTATTGTTGTATGTTCAGTTTTCGCTCTATTTTTTTCTAGATTTAACTTCAGTAATGAACAAGGAATACATGGAATTTTATGCGTCAATTTCATTTGAGATGCTCAATTTATTTCTAAATCCATCTTAATGTGGGACATGGTTGCATTATCTTACTTCTTTGTTTAGTGAAAGTAATATTCTCATATCCCCAGTATCCCCAGCAGCATATAACTATATCGATACTGCAACTTATAAACTTCAATTCCCATAATTCTGCAAAAGAAATGAGCAGAGAAGGTTGAATCCTTGACAGGAACCGTCATTTTTGTTCTTTGATAATGAGCAGCATAAGTAATAAAAAAAAAAAAGAATGGTTTTAACAGAATCAACTTCCATCATTTTAATGCAGTTCAAACTCTACCAAGCTAGTAATACTTAAACAGCAGCCTCATAATCTTAGCAAGAGACAAAGTAAAGCATCACACTTCTTGTTCACCGAGATTTTATTTGCCCTTCTCAGTACCTTCAGAGATTTATGCAGTATTAGGTCTACAGATACTAAAGGAAAGTGCCAATGAAGCTTAAAAAATGTAACTAAATGCAAAAAAAGCCGGCAGAGAAACATCAGCCAGAGAGAGAGGAGTTGAGAGCACTGTGCACATCAACGCCAATCTGGGCTTCAGCTTTCTCCAAGTCAGTTGAAGCTGAACTGAGCTTCGGAGTGAACTCAGCTAGCCCCTGTTGCACTAAAGCAGGGTCAATACGGTCAATTGGCACAGCTTCAACAGCGATTATATCAGCAACAGAGTTGGCATGGATAAACACAAATCCGCTGCTGATGAAATATTTGGTCACATCACTTCCTTCATGCACAGATAAGAGGCCCGGTTTCATCTCTGCAATAGTAGGCACGTGCCCTGGCAGAATACCCATTTGCCCTGTTGTGGCAGGCGCTATCACCATGTCCACCTAGACAACGGAAAGATTGATCAGGAGAGATTCCATCAAAACAGGTCATCAGCAAGACTGGTTCAAAGTATTGACCATGTCTCATGCATTGATATGAACAGAAATTGTTATTCAAAATTTATTAAGAAGGAAGGAAGACGAAACAAAAGATTAGTTTCAACTATTCAAGCATCCACAATCAAGGGCGCAAGAGGAAAACAAAACAAGTCCTTCTATACGTTCACACTTCACACCCCTACGCTATCCCTGAACTGAAGTAATTTCAAGCGCCCTACTCCTGAAACTCCATATATTTTGTTTTTCTAAGAGAAAATCGTCATTGAGTGGCAGAGGAAAGTATGACCACAATGTTCTTTGGAGTTGTTGCTTTTAAGCACAAGACAAGAGGAGTATATTCCAAGAGGTATCAACTTAACAGACACAGGCAGGCTTTGTTTGGTAATTCATGTATTTGAAAAGTACAAAAGAGAGCCCTGGTTTTGCTTTTCCATAACACCCCACATGTAGCTATCTTTCACTAAGGTCATAACAAAATATCATTAACTAACGAAATGAAGCAGATAACCAAGGCATGCATTTTCTGAGAATGACATTATAGTGAGCCACTAGATGTAGGAGAATACAATGAGTAACATATTGTGCACTGCAGAATTTAACATGTTCACTCTATGATATATCATATACGTTATCCACCTACTGTCAGCTCTCCACTAACTGTTCTTCTCATAAATCTCACTGAATTTCAGAATCAACTATACTAACACTAAGGTGGCGTTTGGTTTGTGGAATAACAGCAGAAATGAATGGAAATATTTGATAAATAATAGCTATTCCTACGAGAATATAAGTAATTTGTCTTTCTCCACTCATGGAATAGCTATCCCATGAGGGACTAATTTTGGAGTTGAAAATTACCTGAAGTATTGAAATATGAATAGAGAATGGGAAGATTTCCTATTCCAAGCTATTCCATGAACCAAACGAGTCATAAAAACTTCATCATGCAGATTTGTACTGCTTATTTAACATTACTAACAGACATACGGTATCATGACATTGAATCAAGGAAAAAACCGAACGGTACACATTTTCTTAAGCTACAACTTGTCTTGTACTTAATATGCTACACACACCATTCAAATAAATCTAAATCAAATCATGCATATTATGAAGTCGATAAAGAATGCAATTCATTGAACCTATATGGCTAATTCAGAAGGATGAACTGAATCAATCTAAAAACAAAATCTGTCACATATTCAAACTTGTAAATATTTGATATAAAATTCACATGTAAACCTATGTCATGTTGTTGCTTCAAGTGCAAGCAAGCATCAGATCAGGTTCATGTCTGAAAAAGGCAAAAACTTAATATCTAGGGTCCAACAATCTAAAGTTACCAGTATACATGTTTTTTCTGTTTCTTTCATATTAAGCTAAACTCTAGTTAGTGTGGGTACAAACAGACAGTCGGGCAATCACATTAGCTTTTTGCCTTCTTTTAGTGTCAGGACTCAGGATACTCTACCCAAAGTAAAAGAAATCAATTGAAACAGGCAACATGACTCGCTCACACACACATAAAAGTAACCCGAATAAAACCCCAAAGGATTCAATATTGTTCTCCCCTCTTCATATAGTGCAAAGAACCTAAAACCATCGATTAGTAAAACCGCACAAGATAGATTCACCTGTCTAAATATAATCCTCATGAAGCAGAAAGCAAAATGACTAAGATGGAAAAGAAATGCTGGGGCAGTGTTCAGACAAGAGTACTCAAAATTGATTTAGTAGAGCGAAACCCAGTATTAAAATTTGCTGTCAGAGGAATCTGAGTTTCTTGGATACTTATGCAGATTCTTTAGACTAAGTAAGCACGTTTTGAAGAAGAAAAAATAGGAAACTTTTGGGTAAAGGACATTGCTATTCTTCAGCTTAAAGGTACCTAAAGTGTGGTCCAAGAGTAACAAGACTAACCCAACCACAGACAGAAGCAGAAAAAACACCCAAAATCAACTGTTTGATCAAGTTTTAAGTTTTTAAATGCAACTCAATCAAAAAAGGTACTCCTGGCAACATTTTATAACTCAATAAACTTAAGCTAGATATTCAAGCGATGTAAAAATTGCATATGAAAGCCATGTAAAAATAATTTCGGAGCTCAATCAAAATAAAAAAATTGAATGAAAAATCAAACAGAAATAATATCATTTTCTTTCTAGTTGTGAATTGAAAAGTACCCAACAATTGAGATAGATTGTACAACAATAAACAGCATCGGAGATAAATCACAATGCTAACCAGGAACCCATCAAATAAAACAAATTGAAGCAATCAAACCAACATTCGCCTCCAATTTGGAACCTATACCAGATAAGTAAAGAAAAACACCCGAAACAGGAGACAGATCCAAAATGAACGCAATCAAACACAGTTAACAACATCAAATCCAAATTCAAGAAAATCTAGATAAGATGATTAAAAAGCCATAAACGATGGAAGAAATCAAGGATAAAACAGAGAAATCAAACCTCTATAGCAGAGAGCTCCGATGCATAAGGAAGCACGAAATTGACAGTGAGCTTGGAAGGAATGGTGGAGGGAGTAGGGGGACGAGGTTTCATAAAGGATAACGGAGTGTTTGGCGGGTCCATATTCGGAGCCACTTTCTTCCATCCTTCGATAAAAGCTTCATCGCCGGTGGATGTGGCCGGAACATCCGTTGCAAAGGCTCGAGCCATCATCCTTGGCTGTTGACGAATCGATCGGCCCAACATTTTCGAGGCTTGCCGCAACATGGTGGCTGTGGTGATCGGCGACGGCGGACTGTTTGGCTCTTCGGTGGAGATTGGAATTTCGGAAAGGATTTTGTGCCAGTGAGAGGGCCAAATTGGGCAATTTATGTTTCTCTTTTACCCTCATTGTTTGCTTCGATGATTAATATTCTTATATTTTTATTTCTTTTTGGTCGAATCTATAGGTAAATTTTGGTTAAAAGAACGCTGGATTTTCAAAAATTGAGATGATTTTTTTTAAATCTCAACTTGGCACAAAATACATTAGCACAATTCTATGAATTTTACACATAATTTATCTCGTATAAAATAATAATTTTTACTTTTATCAACAGTTATTGTGTTTATAATCACTATCTCGCCCCTCGTTTATATTCCTCCTGTTTTCGTTCCTCCTCACTACCATCACATTTATCCTCTTTTCTCGCTATAACCATTATCTCTAGTCTCACTGAACCAAGGTGTGAAACGAGCAAGAAAAGGCAAATTGGCAGCTGATGGCACTGCCCAACCAGCCAACGGGCCAATTAAAACTCAGTTTGGCGGGTTAGAATGGTAGAAAAACCTCGTTTGTGCGAGATAGCCCGCAGCCAGGTCCAATTGTTGGCAGCACAAGCCCAATCCAGTGATGGAAAAATTCGTTGCAAGAGCCGTCAGGAAAGTTCTAGATTCGATGTAGATTAGAAGAATCTATTACTAAACCGACATAATGAGATATTTTCCCTTGCTAACCGACTTAGCTTGATCTTTTGCATATTTTTTATTGTACTTTTGGCCACACATTGAGGAGGTAGCACAACATTACAAATAGACCTCCCCTCCTCATTTTGTATGCATGAAATGTTATGTACTCCATCAAGCCTCGTACTAACCTTGTCTCTTTGCAATAAAACTTGCATTCCCAAACTCTTGTCTCCATAAATTTTCTTTGAGTGCCTTGAATTTCTTCCCACACAACCATAAACTTAACTTTAAAGTTGTTTTTAAGGCTTACTTAACACACTAAAGGTGGTAAGTGTCTAAATGCCGATATGCCCTCTTTCAATATAAAGAAAAATGGAGACCTATATCTATACCCCTGAGAACCTCACATTGATGATGACATTATTAGTGAGTTTAAAAATATGGGGTCACTAAAAAGCTAGAATCATGAAAATCGTACTTGAAAATATCATCTTTTCCCTCCATTAAATAAACATTCTTCACTCGCATGTTTTATCGATAAGAAAATGAGGTGTTTTGCAGAGAAGAACGGAGCATACTCTAATTATCCAAAAGTACTAAAGATTGCTCTATATACAGCACATGGTATAGGATCATGTAGCGTAAGCAACATGGCTAAGTTCATAATGCAAGGGGCAAGATTTTAGGTAACGTTCTATGTCGCGGTCACGACTTGCGTTCATTGTACAACTATCATCGGAGGCTGGATGATATTCAGGAAAGTTTATGGTAAGATCGGGAAAGCATATATGATAGTTGGTAATGTATGTGGCCGACCTTATTGAGCCATTGTTTTAAGAATGTTAACTTCTATCACAGAAAAAAAAGAAATGTTAACTTCTCCGTGTTTATGTTTTTCTCACAGTAGAAGTTTTAAAGCTTTGTTTTGCTGATGCATTCAAGTTTGCAGCAGCGGCCAGTGGGAGGGAAACTTCCTTATCGAGTGAAAACTGAACTTTTCGGGTTCTAGAATGTGGAGAACAGAACTCTAGTTCAACTCATAAAATTTCATTATTATAGTAAAACCTTTATAAATGCATATGCTTAGGACCGGAAAAAAATATTCATTTAACGAGAATATTACTTTATTGAATGTAAATTTAATATAAAAGTGCAAGTCGGGACCAGTGAAAAATATTAATTTAACAAGAATATTACTTTATTGAATATTACAAAAACCAAAAGCTTTGCCCTCCCTCTCTATCGATCCAAGGGATGGAAGGGCAGAGGCCTTTGGTGTCCCCTCCAGTCAAGAATTGGGGCCTCACAAGCACTAGCCAATATGCTTTTCTCTCATGCCTTTCTTCGTTCATGGTTTGATATTCTGGTGTCCTAGGCGTAGAGGAACCACACCAATCCATCCCGAACTTGGTGGTTAAACTCTACTGCGGTGAAGATACTGTAGGGGAGGTCCTGCGGAAAAATAGCTCGACGCCAGGATGATAAAAAGCTCAACATTCCTCATTCTTATTACTTTTTCAATATGAAAAAAAAAATGAAAAGGTCGTCTTATTCAAAACCCCAATTATAAAATCCCTTTTCTCCCACTTCACACCTCGGAACGCACCGTTCTTATAGAGAGAGAGGCGCTTTTTTTATGGAGGTTATAATCTATTGTGTTGGATATTAAATCTTCCCGTTATTCAGTAATTTAATGTAGAGGAAAAGCATCAGTCTTAGTCATTTTTACAGCTTTCGAGATTTGGTTTACTACCTCCCAAGAAATTTGCTTACATGTACCATTAATATCTCCTCTCGGACAATTCAAGTGATACAATAGATGCTTTTTCTAGATAATTCAGATACCTTTGTACTTAATGTCTGTTTACTCATAAACCAAATGAACATAACAACTCAACTCTTGGAAACTGAAAATTAGACATAACCACCAGTAGCTATCCAAATATTGGGATGGCATACTCAACATACTAACAAAAATAACAAGAGTACAACCAAACCATGCAACCGCCAATATCAATTCTATATAACACTCTTAACATCCCAACAAAACAATGGGGCAAAACTAAACATACCAAAAGAGTCATTCACATCAAAGTCACACTTGCATACGCCACCAATTTGCAATCGGTGATATAACATATTGCTAAGAAATCGTCATCTAACCATTATCAGAGAGTACAACTACATGTCAGGTAGAGCTGAAAGGTTTAGGTGACTTTTCTTTTTTGGTCATGCTGTACACTTTCTCCAGCAACTCCTTGGTATAAGTCAAAATATCGTTATCACAGCCCCGGTATCTTCATGTCAGTACCCCTTTCGACCCAACCATGCCATGTAATTTCTCTTTCTTTTTTTTACTAGATAATTTACCTTCCCAAGGCATGCTAATGAGGTTATCCTTTTCTTTCTCAGCCTCTAGATGTGCTCCTTGTGTCTGCCCATGTACCCCATACCATAGCCACTGCAGCAGCATTTTGTTTATTTTTTTTGTTGGTCAAGGTCACAATAGTATCAAAAGGACCTCGAATAGATGCTGCAGTTGTGGCATAATTTTGGGCACAAGTGACAGCACACACCAAGATGCTGAATGCAAAGATTAGAACCCATCACAGCCAAACACATCATATCACGGTCGGTCCCTTAACCATTGTAGTGGATTTTCTGGTTTTGGGAACCCTGACCCTGCTGTGGTGGTTGCTGTTGAGACTGCATATTTAGTGGCTGAGAGTTGTAGCGGGTAAAAGGCTGAGAGTAGAGCGAGTTCATTATTCCCTGCACATAATATTAGCAGGTTAAGAATCCAACTGCAAAAAACTACCAACTAACTCAACAATTGACATACACACATGAACTTAATGTCCCATACTCATGGTGGCAGAGGTCTAAGCATGGTGCTTAAGACTGAAGCTGTGATCATAAAGGTCACAGGTCCACACTCAGGTGGGGAGTGTTTTCATTTGATATCATTGTAACTTGTAAGCCCAAATGAGGCAAATTTAGAAAAAAAAAAGGGTCCCATACTCATGCCAATTTAATCTATGGTGTATATTGGTAAGAGAAAAACCTGAGACTGGAGTGGGTTTTGATTGGCTATGCCAAAGTGATTCTGTGAAGCGTCATCTTGTGAGGGATCATTGAAGCCCATCTGAGTGAATAGTCCCTGTGACCCGTGGGTCATGTAGTCCTTCAAAAGAAAGAAAAAACAGATGTCAAAAAAGAAGCAAAGCTTAACCACAGACAAGAACTGAAGCAACATTTTTTGCCAGTAAACAAACCTGAGACATGAAATCATTTCCAGAGCCAAAACGAGAAAACCCAGCTTGAGAATTCTGATTCATGAAGTTGCCTGGGAAGCCACCCTGTGCTCCCTGAGTAACATAATCAACACCATAGCCACCTTGTGATGCCTGCAAAGCAGTTACTAAAGCATTATTTATATATCACCTAGGAGATCTTTAAACAATAGTAGACAAATTACAAATGAATAAGTAGATTGTGGCATAAACGCTGAAAAGCCAAGCCATTAAACTAAACTTCATTCTATTATAAATAACCTATATGCTGTGAAATGTGAATCAATAATGTCAGGAAAAAGAAAGTGTTACCTGAGTGGAAAAATCAGCAACATTATAGGGAACATGTGATCCTTGGCTTTTAAAGTCATCGCCAAGGAAGTCCTGATTGTTTGGCAATAAAACACAAAATATCAACAACAAATACCAACAGAAAAATACACAGAACAGAGTGCTTCAAAGCAGATGAGAAGAATACCTGAGACATGCCGCTCATAGAAAATCCATCACGAAATGTTTGCCTTGGACCTTGAACTGACATCTACATACAACATAGAAGCTTATCAAGAAGCAAACATGCATGCCAGAAACAAGTAATAAAAGAAATAAATCTAGAAGGTGAATTCAGGATACAAGATAGTTCCGATTCCGAACAATAACTCTTGTATCAGTTTTTTTTTATCCTTCTCTTTCTTTTTCAGCTTTTAAGCCAAGACCCATTATGTAATTGTATTTCAGTGGACTCAAACACACCAGAAAGCAACACTAACACATAACATAATTGAAGAAAAAGAAAAAAAAAACTCAACCAAAATCTAACAATTGTAAAATCACGACATACATTATTAACATAACCAGGCTGAGACAGTGGACCGGCAACAGATGGCTGGCTATTAGGATTGTCCAAGGCAGGAAAGTTGTAAGAAGATCCCTGATTTCCAATTGTTTGCGGCGTGCTTTGCTGGTGTCGGAGGTGACTTCCGATTGGAGCACCAGCATTCCCACGGCCAGCCCCAAAACCACGGGTTCCTGGAGCGGGGACATGAGGAACAGCACCGATAGGCCCATGCACAGCTCCCCGAGTAGGAATAGTATATGGTTGGGATGGCGGGCCACCACCAGGGAAAGGAGGAACAGGAACCCGAGGCATTGGGAATCCAGGATGCACACCTGGCTTTAGGGTACCGTTAGGCGGGCCCGGATGCACATATGAACCTGCATTACTCCAAATTAGTTATTTTTACATACCAAATAAAGGCCAACATTTTCAATAAAAAGCAGAGAAGCAACGGATATTTTATAAAGATAAACAGATTTTATCATAACCCAAAAAAGGGGTTCTTTACAAGATAGCCCATATGCAGTACCTCTTCCCCGAGAGCTTCTTCTATCTGAATTTACAGATGAGGCAGCAGAACCAAAATTGTCATTGGGTGCAGGTCCACCGCCAAAGAAAAGCCTCCTATCGTTATAAATCTGCGCCAAAATGTTACCGAAAAAGTTATTCCACAATCTGTGCTCATCGTAGTTGAAATTTGAGAACCATGAAAGAAAAATGACATCTGTATTGTAAAAGAAAAAAAAATTAGCATCTACCGAATTCCCAGTCTACCTTTTTTGGCTTTTGGAACTGAACCATACTCTGCTTCAAATTACTTAGAGGCCCTTCAACCAAACATTCATGCTCCTAATGAACCACCAAAACCCATTACAAATTAATATAAATATTCATATAAATGCAGAAAAGGTCCGCAGTAGAAAATCTGTAAAACAGTATGTTCTCCTTTCATTTGGTTCTTTAATCAGAAGTATCATCACACCGAGAAACCCCATTTCAAATTTCAATAAAAACAAGGAGCACACTCACAAGGTGCCTGAAATCGAACTCCTTGATGAGACCACACGCAAAGGATAAATAAAAAAGGCATTACCTTATAGTGAGTTAGTAAACCATTCCATAGAGGTTGTTTACTCAGAACTTTTGGGTTCCCCAATATCACAATCCCATATCTAGCACGTGTCAGAGCAACATTGAGCCTCCGAGGA
>CAOJBJ010806963.1:0-11731 GCA_948291685.1 Euphorbia celastroides
AAGTAAAAATGGGCAGCAAATAGCAAAACACTAGTTAAATGCAATGAGATATATAGGCTTAGGGGCACAATGGGTCCCTGTAGGACAGGAATAGGGGTTGCCATATTTTCCCCTTCTTAATTTGGGGTGTAGGTGTGGCCCACATTATTATAAGATAGTATTATTTAACTAATGACATATAGACTTGTACATTAAATATGATTAAACAATTGTGCTGATAGAATTTCGAGGTCTGTCTTTGTATATATGGAAATGGAAAGTAATACCATTGATTCCATGGTAATCCACATTCCACAGATTGGTAGCCCACGATTCATTTGTAGGTTGCAATTCTTTCATTTACCCAACCAGGTTGGCTAACCAAGTGTACCTTCGTTGTCTTTAACTTAGTTTTATAAGGTTCCCTGTGGTTTATACAGGTGTCAATTGATACAAGACTATGTTCATATATATTTAAGTTCTTTTTTTATAATATAATATAGCTAAGCTCTTAAATGCAAGGCTGAAACAAATATTGATTTTCTTATAATTCCATTTAGGACCAAATCATGGATTTCAATTAGCAGATTCTATGCAGTAGAATGTTGATGCATTCATGTGTTCAGTGTGATATTTTATTGCAGATCATCTTGCTAATTTCGAAGCATATGAATTTTATTACTATTAAACTTAATTAGAAGTGATTGGTACTCAACTAGAAATCTTTTTTAATAAGATTGCGTTGTTGGTTTGAGGTTAATTCTGATAGTATTATAATATATTCCATCTGTTTTTGAATAAGTGTTATTTCTTTGATATGCGTTATTTTTTTTATTAAGTGTCATTTTCAATTTCTAATGCATTAATGATGGATGTTTTCATACTTTGCCCCTAGTAAAAGACAAAAAAAGCAATAAAGAGTCATGCTTTACTTTGTAATACCCTACTTTAAAGGGTATTTTAGTATTTTACAATGCTATTTAATATTGCCTTGGTATTGATGAACATGTAAAAGATGACACTTATTCAAAAAAACAGAGGGAGTAGTAATATATTATCTTAATAATTGACCATATGAAAAAAATAATAATGCAGAGGTGGAAAACAGAGGCTATAGAGAAGTGTGATCTGATTGTATACACGAAGATTTTCCTCAAGTTTCCATATAGATTCTGGCCTTGTTGTCCAGAGAAAGAGTTTTTTATTTATGCCCACGAGCGCAGAGGATACTACACTTTTTGGCAGGTTGATCCTCAAATTTGGTGTTATCCTCTCAAATATTCCATACTTCTAATCTGCTTGTTCTACATCTTTGAAAACTCATAACTTATTTGGTGACAAGATCCGGAATTCCAATTTTAAACTTCCATTATAGATATTCTCCTTTTCGAATTTTTTTAATAAATTCCCTTGACATTACTTACGAAGCCCTTATAAGAATCCGCTCCTTCCTAATATTTTTGTCATTGTCTTGGAGCTGGCAGCATTAGTTAGCGTAAGAGAACCATACATCTAATCACCATTTACTCTTAAGATAGTATTAGTAACATATATCCAAACATGTCATTCTTAATTATTTAGTCATTATCAGTTCTCATTTGCATTTGGTGTGTAGCTAATAACAATAATAATAAAGAAGTAGAATGATTGATCCTAATTGGCCAATAAAGTGTTGCTTTGTCATCAGCACATGGAGAATGCGTACCCAGGTTCAAATATCCTGGTTGTAACATTGACCAATGAGGAGTCGAAACGTGTAGAGGCCCAATGTGACGAGGACACAATGAAAGAGGCCATGCAAGTGCTAAGAGATATGTTCGGGCCCACTATACCTAACGCCACTGATATTCTTGTGCCCCGCTGGTGGAACAACAGGTTCCAGCGTGGCAGCTACAGTAATTTTCCCATCATTTCTAATAACCAACTTCTTCATCACATTAAGGTATCACCTTGCTTTCATTTCTATTTTTGGATCAAGGACCAAGTTTAAACCTTGAATTTAATTTGACAAACCGTGCAAGTGAGTTACTTTTTTAATTAACTTCACAGAACAATGATAAGACGTGGATTTGTATGTGCAGTTTTTCTAGACGACATTTGGAGAAGCTCTATTTTTATCTTTAGATTTTGGTTTAAAAAAGGAAAATATGAAACAAGCCTAATGAGTATGAAAGGCCAAAATATATATTGTTTAATGGAAAAATTTGTCGTTAAAGGGAAAGCTTGAAAATGATACTTTTTTGAAAGACAATCTTAAATTGGCTCTAGGTCTACTTTTGATTGAACTTGACTCATTATTTACTTATATATGTATTAAATTATTTGGTATTGTTTCTTCTACGAATGTTTGAATAATATCAACTTGGCCAGGCTCCAGTAGGTCAGATTTTTTTCACGGGCGAACATACAAGTGAAAGATTCAATGGTTACGTTCATGGTGGTTACCTTTCAGGTGATTACTTATTGTAATTATGTGAATCAAATGTGGTTTGTGGAGCTTTTTGTTTGAAGAAGCTTTGTTTTGTTTGGGTAAATAGGCATTGATACGAGTAGAGCAGTAATAGAAGAAATGAAAGAAAGAGAAAGTGAAAGCAACACATTTTTAGTAGAGCCATTATTAGCGTTGACAGGATCATTAACAGAAGCACAAACAGAACAAGTTGCGAGTATACATAAATGTGAGATTCCTACACAGTTATATCTTAGGGGCAAACTTGGGATTCCAGAAGCTATATTGTGACTCAATGGAGGGCTTTAGTGGTGAAAAGTGCACTAGACTGAATGACCTAAATCAAATGGGAGAAAGTAGTAAAAAGGGAGCATGGAGTTGACTGCCTTGAATTGCTACTCAACGGAGGAGGGAATTTGTTGTCGCCAAATGAGAGAACAACATGGGAGGGCAGTGGGAGGTATAGTATTATTTGTAGTCTTGTTTTTTTTACCTATTCTATGTTGTTTGGCCCGGTTTCATGTTCTTTTTTTTTCATTGAAATAATTTTGTTTGGGACTCAGTCTCGTCAAGTGTATTCATTGAGATCCGAACCATGTTTATCTTTCACTTACTTTGATTGCATTGTCAATTGAGCTACACTTTATTGATACCTAATAAGTTAGTTTTATTAAGTTTTCGTAGAGCAACAAATTTTGGCTTTAGACGTTACTTTCATACTACTTGATTCGGAGTCGTTTAATCTGCTCTTTCCAAAATCAAAACTTATTGTTTTTTGGTTAAGATTAAAATGGATCTTTGGAAAAAAATCAGTTTGGTTATCTATTGCTTTCGCGTGCTTTTTTTACTGAAATGAATTTTTGACTAAAACAGAGACTGAATTGGCAAATGCCCATAGGATTGTAGGTAGGTGGTGCTCTTTTCTTGGACTTGTAGATAGGTTTTGCTACAATAAATTCACTAAAAATTGTGATATGAAATACTATTATTCCTCAAAGGAAACAAATTAGTTTTAGTTAAATTTTATGTATAAGATCAGTAGATTTAGAACATAAACACAAATTGTATGCCTTCAAAGTTGTTAATTCCAACACTCTTCAGAAATAAAGATCATCTCATTTCCTGGGAGGGAAATATTTAATGTAAAATTGTATAAAATAGTTGATAATATCAGAGTCATATACATATACTCTTCAACTAAAATGAAAAAAATGAATCTTGCTATTTAACAATGCAGTAATTCCCAATTTATTATGCTAAACTTCAACAAATCCAAAGGACAATCCGGTTTTTGCAGAGCTGGCTTGGGCTAAACACTGAATATGTACAAAACGATGTACATATTGATTAACATGCCACTCAAATTACTCAGTAAAAGAACCAAACAATATCTTATTGTCAGTACACGAAACGTTCATAATTTAACCAAAATATTTTATATACAGTTCTTGAGAAATAGTTAGGGCATCTCCTTTTTCCTGAACTGGATAAAGCTTTGTGTCTGCCTGCCAACTAGTAGAGTATGCTATCCATCCTTTTCTCCATTCCTCTAACTTGAAACTTTCATTGTCTTTCAAGCTCTTTGCTAAATGCTCGAAGTAAGTCGACGCTCTTGGAAGATAATAGTCTTCCAATAAACCACTCCAAAATTTGTTAGCTATTCACAAATCAGGACATATCAATGCTACAACCCATTATCACTTACAAATATAGCATACATAAACATTATAAAGAACGGCCTAAGTAAGCATCCCCGACTTGACACTTTTTTTTTAAACGGTCTCTTGAACTTGAGCCAAAATGTTCAATACAACATCCCGAAGTTGGTAAAAACGTACACTTCAACTCCTTGTGATTGGTTTGACTTTTCAAAGATGTCAAATTTTTTATTCTTCTCTATCAATTCAAATTGTGACACGTGGCATAGAGGGGGCTTAAGTGTGCATTTTTGTCTACTTCAGGGTGCTGAAGAGTACATTTTTACCAACTTCAGGGAGCTTGCTGTGACTCATGCAAGGTCAAGGGGCCATCTCAAAGAAAGTGTCGAGTTCGGGATGCTTACAATGCATTAGGCCTAAAGAACTAAAAAGTAACATTACCATAGTCATGGAGTCGACTTTGGTTTGTAGCTGTGGTGTCATACCACATTGTCACTTGCGTCCTTGCATTCCACTCATACTAGAATGAAACAGACAATACCTTTAATATCTTATCCCATCCACTGTATACTAAGGGAGAGAGTTTGTTCTTACTTGCTTTGTTTCCTTGGGACTCATTGCCAACTCCTTTGCACTTTCTAGCCAAGTCCCAAGAAGAAAATTGTTATCGGAAGCAAGAAGTACATCAATATCCTTAATCAGCTGTATAAATATCTGGCTGTGAAGATTCAAGGCATTTGCATCTTTCTTCTGGAAAGCAATTACTGCATCGATGTGCACTTGGTTTGCTAGCTTTGACAAGACTTGCCTTGTTAAGTCAACCAAGTCATATCTGTTTCAACAATGAAAACATGATACAAACTTCTTCATTTGGTAATGGTTTGAAGCTAATTTTTATTACCTGTATGTTAGGCTTCCATTGAGATCCTTACCGGCTTCAAGGAATAGTTGCAATGCATGGATCACCTTTCGAGGAGAATACCATAAGTGCGCCTTAGGAAAGTTGGAATTTTTGCTTTGAAACAGGAATCTTCTTTTTCCAGGCAGCGGGAGATAGTTGAATATCCTGTTTTCTTTCGACATGTCAGAGCCAGAGTTTTGTAATGGATCCCAGTCTGGAAATTTTACTATAAAATCCGTGTTGTGGTCCTGCCAAAAACCGAAAGCCTATCTTCATTTCATAAAGAGGAGAAACGGAAGAAGATTAGATGTGAATATGAAAACTACAATACCATTGTCAATTAAAAAGCATAAATGAACAAAAAGAAGGCACATACAGCAATGCCATCTGTACAATGGTAGATAGTATGGTAAAGGATCTTCCAAGCCGCCTCAATCTTATGATTCTCTTTACCATATCTTCTGCGAGAATAGCTTTTGAGCCATTCCTACAAGTTAGAGACATAAAACATAAATACACGATGAAAAAAATTATACCATATAGGGGCATTTTCAATTGACAAATCCAAAACTTGAGCAAGTAATTAAACAGAATCAAAATGCAAGTCACTGTTAAGAGTAGGCATTACAACACAATTGAAGAAGTTACCGGAACATGAACTTTTTCGCTTCGGAATGCCATTTCAGACATCAACTCATACACAACCGGATTATGCTCTATTCCCTCCATGCACAAGCCAACACCGACCTACAAAACACATTAACTTTAAAATCATTAAAAAAAAAGTTGACTATGCTATAGCCAATTCAAGTTGGAAAATAGTTTGATTGGAATCTTTTGCCATGGTAATGATGATTCCAAAAGAAGATGCTGAGAACATACCATGGTTGAATTTTGACTGGTGCGGGCATCAACAGGACCTGATGCTATGGAGTCCAATATACCATACATTTCAATGTTTCCCCCAAAATTGTGCAGCATGCACCTGGTTTAAGTTAGTTTAAGACATGGTTAATATACCATTCTGAAACTGAAATGGTGAAAGAGGAAATGTAAACAATAACTCGGCACAGATATGATTAAGATTACACATCTTGTTAGTGGAGACCAAAACAACTAATTACCAGACATAAGGAGTTCCATAAAACTGAGAGGAAGTTTTCCAAATTGGTTTTACGTCCGCAAAGAGATCCAGAACTATCATCTTCCCAAACGGTACCGAGTGTAGAAGAGCCTGAAAATACAGATCAACCATGGGCTTCTTTGTGTCAACTAAACTTGCTCATCAAATATGGTAAATGAATTCTTCTTACACTAACAAGAGCAGATAACAGAGGATTATATAAACCAACAAAGGCTTTTATTCTGCAGATAAAGATGCATACCTTCATTTGAGGTGGCTGCCAGAAATAAGAGTCCGAGTAGAAGAGCCAACCCTGACCAGTGGCAGAATATCAGTAACAAATAAATTTTTGATTCCATATCCTGAACGTAAAACATATCGTTTCAACCACAGTCAGCATGATAATTAACAGTGTTTTAAAAGTCGGTCAAGGCGGCCGCCAAGGTGGGGTTTTTTAAAACACGTTGCGACTTTCTCTAGATGGGCAGTTCTAGGTGTTTACTCATCTAGGCGGATCTGTGTTCAATGTTGGCCCTAGGTGCTCATCGAGGCGGGGCCTAGGCCAGATTTTTGAAAGCACTACATTTTTTATGTAAAAGTTAACTATTAAATTATAGTTTTAATATTTTATTATAATTTAAACTTTGATATATTAATAAATATTTAAAAAAATAGAAATATTAATCCACCTAAGTCTCCACCTAGGCGCCCCCGACTAGCGACAAGCATTTTTCAAAACACTGATAATAAGTGATTTCTCTTAATGCAAATTTCTCCGACCATGAAAAAACTAACAATAAATATCTATAATTATCACAAGCACCTACATTAGAGAAAAAGACCAAACGAACCTAGAGCATATGATTGCTATATTATGTGGTATCTGGATGAAATACTCCAAGATTTTGTTTTTCTGAGATTCATTTAGTATTCCTGAATGATCTATGTAGGTATAACATGTTCCGTTAAAAAAAGATGAGAGTAAATGAAAAATCTTTAGAGGCAGGGTAATTAGATAGCAGCAATAAGTGTACTATTTCCTAGCAAAAGTATCTCTCTAACCTCAATAAAGTTGAAACAAGAAACCATGACAGACATTTTCACGCAGAAAATAGATATTTATTTTCAGACATTTGCTTTTCGTGATAGGTGAAAGAGGTCTTAGGAGAAGTTACATACTTGCATTAACCACACAGCATCTTTGTCCCCTTTGGACATAGCTTTATAAACAGCGTAACCTAGTGAAGAGATGTATGCTGCATCATTTGTTGGTGGCAGATTTTCATTGAATGTATCACTACATTAACCATGATAATAGGTTATCAATTCATTTTAGTGAGACAAACATGAATGAAGAGGTATAATTGGAAGAGAAGTCGGTTTAACTATATCATTTTTTTGTCCTTTCCTTCTGTTTTGTTTGCATTACAAAAAGCATTTCATTTTGAATATAGCAGCTAAAGATGAAGCTCAAAATGATCAGGAGTTCCTCCATGTTGTTATAACTTAAGAGTCCATTCATCTCGAGTAATGGATTCTATTAGCCTAATATATCCGGACCCCCTTGAACTTGTCCATAATAGCCTTCTGTTCCCCTGAACTTTCAAAAGCTCCTCTCGGCCCCTTGAACTCGTCCCTAATAACCTCTCACCCCCTAAACTTCTCTAAAACACACCTCTAAACCTTGAAATTCCACATGTCAACTTTCAGTTGGATAAAAATATGACATTTTTTAAAAGTAAAACCAATCAAAAGCAGGCATGGCGTTTAGGAGGCAAACTGGTGCATTTTTGTAAGTTGAAGGCGGCCAATTGGTACATTTTTGCAAGTTTGGTGGGTTGAGAGGAACCTTCGAAAATTTAGGGAGGCGAGAGGCTATTAGGGACAAATTGAAGGGGGTCCAAATGTATTAGGCTGAGTCTGTTTTAACAAGTGACCACTATAATCGGTCCTCTGTGATATGACAAGTTTAAATATAATAATGATGACAAGATACAGATTTCAGTTTGCTGAATACAAAGATGTTACCAGTTGTAGATGTCAGTCACGTCCCCGTATTCTGAAATAATGAGCACAAAAAGGGACAAAAATTTAGTATCAAAATATTGACCATGAGAAAAGAAAAATAATTTGTAAACCAAATAAAACAATCTTGTATCTTTTCACAAATCTCAAAATGGTCGAAATCCAAGAAGTTTCTATGCTTCAAGTCACTAGCTTTCTATCTTCTAAGAAAAAAGACAAAGTTGTCCTTGTTTTCAAAGATCCTGGCTGTCATATATAGGTTATCTTTATATGAGAATGACAAAGATTTGCATGTAATCAACATTCACAACAACTTAAATGTTTTAGACGTAATTTAAACAAATTGAACAAAGTTACAAGCAGATAAACAGAAAAAGTAACACCTTTAACTTGTTGTCTTATAAATGCTTCTCCAATTTCAACAAACAAGGGATCTGAAGGATTAAGGAGGTATGTACAACACCAACGTGGATTTTTATTCACCGTGTTCCTGTAGTATCAAGAAATGAAACAATTATCAGTAAATTTATCAATATGAGGTGTTTACAAGCAAATGCGAAATTCCTGGGTTCAGAATTTATTACCAGTCCCCAAGCCTAGTTATGTTTGCTGAAGGATATATTTTCTTCAAAGCTGCCGGAACATTGCCAGCAAATGCCGGTAGCACTGAATAGAGAAGAGTAAATATTTAATCAGCTACACAATTAAAACAAAAAAATAGATAAATGAAGTAAAAACCATCTAAATTCGAATGGGAAACTTAACTATACCTGGAGTCATCCCGAGCTCTAACATCCTAGAGAGAATTTGTTTCTGTAAATCCAATTGTTGATCCAGCCAATTTTGGGATAAAGGGCCACCCCACCTATATTTATATCAAATATTTCCAGGATCAAACATTTAATGCACATAATAAAATAAGGAAAAGAGTGAAATGAAAAAGAAGCAATAGAAAAGTTTTATGCTTACGTACGAATGTAAATTGCCCATACGAGCCCAAGCAAGAAATGCAGGTCCTCCGAAGAAATCATTGAGATCTTGTGCACTTATATTAAAGTTCTGCAGCACATATATTTGATATTTACAAAATAATCGAATTACTTCAGAATTTCTCCAAAAAAAGATGCAACAACACTAGGTTATTCGATTCTTTTACTTTTGTTGATAGAAAGAACATGAAAAGAGAAGGACAGTGACTGTTCAAAATCAACCACAACTTTTTTAAATGTCCATGTGCCCTCGGAAGGCCAGCACTCAGAGAAAACTACAAGAAACAAGAAAACTATACCATTGTAACACTTGCAATGACAAGGAAATTTAATGCATTTATTTACTGCAATGAAGTGAGAGAATTTTGAACGACACCACATCATATAAAGTATAAACAACTTGATATATGCTAACCATGAAAACTTTTTTCCAGATGGCTTCTTGTCCTGTGAATGCCAAAGGCATATTGATCCCCTGAAGCGCCATCCAATCTATCTCCTTCTCCCATCTTTCCCAATTCCACCAAACAAATGAATCTGAAAGAAAAATTGGCATCAAATACAATAGCAATAATCCTAAGAATAATAGCAATGGCAAAAGAGATCGCTCAACTGTAGCACATAATCTGGCCTTATAACTGGTGGCCATATTCGTCATTTACCAGCAGAGGAAGGTCCTAATGTGGAAGCAAGATCACAGATCGAGTACTTACAACTGGATGTAACAACATTTTGGTAATAGTTCCATGGAACAGGCCGTTGAATCATTACACCTTCTTCCTTTACACGAGGAAGTGATCCTGGTTTTGGGATTGAAGCTATCTGGACTCCACCAGTCTTGTCCCATGAAACATGAGCACCACACCAATACTTTATATACCAATGGAGACCCGATGCAAGCTCTACACCTGTGGTTCCTTTAATACTGGAGGAGAAAAGAAAAACATCATTCGGAAATGGCTTTCACTACAACTCCAGTAACAGTAACTACAAATGTAAATCATCAGAAGTCTATCACAGACAGTCTTTGATCTTATTCACCCTGCAGCCCTCTAAATTCATGAATTAACTGCTAGAAGAAAATCTGCCATACGAAGAAGACTAAAAGAAGAAGTCCAATTAAGGACAACAATTACAGACCAATACAACGCTTGCTATACTTTTTGAAGAAGTAATTGCATGAACATAAAGAGTTGATACAAGAGAGGAAATATCTGAATGAAAACTGCTTCAAAAGCCTAATCGAATAGACGATCAATGATACTAATTGTGGAATGTCCAAAGAGTGCTGTACAAAAACCATAACTGCAAAAAGCAATAAAAACTAAGGTGGAGAAAGCACACCAACAACTTACATTATCTCAGGTCCATTGTTACTCACTTGATTGGAATTTTGAATCAGATAGCAACTTTGGCCACCACAAACATCCTGATAAACAAAGCTGAAATGTATCAACACTTATAATTGTAACGCATAATTACAACATCAAGATCATATCCACTTGCTACAGATTCGAAAGAGGAAAGCAATTCAAAAGGAGTGGAACCCTATAATTGATATGAAACCATAGACAGAAAATTCGTTGATAGTCATGAGTGAAGATACCTTGGGGACAATCTGGAAGTGGAAACTGTGTAAATGAGAAGGAAGCAACCTCTGCAAAACGCCAACAGCGGCAGATTGTTGAACAGAATCGGACAGCCTTTTAGAATCCAAACGGTTGAGCAAAGCCCCTATAGCGTCGGTTCTGGGAGTTGAAAAGGCTGCCGGTAGCACAAGTAGAAGCAGCAAAAGCAGAGCCAAATGAGACAAATAGGCGGGGATATACATGGCGGCTTTGGTTGAGACTGCATAAACTCAGAAGAGCGCTTCCTTTGGAGAGAAAGATGAGGTTGATCACTCAAGTCAAAGCAAAACGACGCACATCCGACAATTAAACGGCAGAATTAGGTCCCGCATTTTCATAAGAGGATAAATAAGTAGCTGAAAATATCGAATTTAATACAAGCAAGACATTTCCGTGAATATTTAATACATTTTCTAACAAACTTAGTTTCGAATCCAAAATATTAATAGGTGTACCAACTGAGTTACGTCTCTTTAGATACAAGCAAAGTATTGTTTTTATTAAAACTCGAAAATAGTGAAAATAGACAACTAAATATTTTCGATTACAGTCAAATTTCCCTGCAACCAACAAGATGACCGGAGGTAGCTTCCATCGGCTGGAATTTGTCCACTCACGTAACTTTTCCAGAATTGAACCACTAGACATTTACTAGATTTTAATAGATATCTATTTAGCATTTTTAATGTTTAATTAATTAAATTTAAATTGGTATGATAAAAAGTGGTTTCAAAGATAAATATAAGGAAGAAAATAAATAAAAAGACTAGAAAACACATGAATAATGAGGAAAAGAAAACTAATTTGAGAAATGTTTCAAGTGAAACTTATGAAGTAAATAATGAAGGCATTTGGTTTCTCATTTCTCAGCAACTTTTTGTACTTCGGTTCTCAATATCATTCGTTGGGCAAGAATTTTGGTTGTTACTACTTCGGCTTGTTAACGAGGTTACTTTTTTGTTTTCATGGATGTTAACTT
>CAOJBJ010807137.1:0-11677 GCA_948291685.1 Euphorbia celastroides
CTTTCACTGTTCCTTCTACAAACCCAAAATAATCCCCATAGTTCCTCTTGTAATAGCTTTCCAATCTCTTCAAATTAGATTAAAAATCATCAATAAACATGTCTTAATCATAAATTAAGCGGAATCAGCTAAAATTACACGTTCATTTATCCCAGTCTAGACGGCATTTTCATTGCTTACAAGGGCCAAACTAACTTATAAACACCTGCTATCTTTTAAGTACTCATTGTGTTCAAATTTATACACCTAACAGAGAATACTTTTTCTTGTAAGATAATACAAAACATTTTATGTACACATAAATGTCTTTTTTTGCCATATAACCGATTTTACAACTTATAAGGCCTTTACAAATTGATTTAATCAAGCATTGGTTTCAGCTCTCTATAATCTACTAATATGCTCAACAACTTAGTTTTCCGTCAGTTGGAAATAAGTCGAAATCCATAACTTATAATATGCTTGTAAACTAGTTTAATCAAACACTTCACATGCTTATAAAGTTGCTTTGAAAAACACTTCAATCATTGTTTTGAAGTACTTTACATATAAGTTAACATTAGCTTATAAGCAATATGTTAGTATTCACAACCAATAATAAATCACCCTCTCAAAGATCAAGTAAAAAAATAAAACATCAAAACATTATTTTTTTTTTCTTTCTTTTTGCAATGTCAATATGCAAAACTCATAAACTAGTTTTAAGCAACGACTCAACTAGTAATTTACAAGTTAAATTAAGCTTAAAAGCAATTACTTAAAAAGCGCAATAGATGATAAACAACCTCTTAAAGATTAAACAAGAAATCAATCATTAAAACATTTAATTTTCTTGCAAAGTCAATATCTGTAACTTCCAATTAAGTCATACATATGGAAATTCATGATTCAAATCTCATAAGAAATAAATAAATAAGAAAACTAGCTATCGAGTCTAATGTAATACCTCCTTCTCATTCTTGGCTTTGTTTTCTTCTGATTTCTTCAAATATTCTGCCAAAAATTAAGAATCAACACAATTAAATTGGATTGAATCCAACTGAACTGAAACCGAACCGAGTTGTAAACTTACTATTGAGAAGCTGAGTTTTGGAGTCAGTGACAGGATAAACAGCAACTAAAGCCGACAAAAGAATTCCCCTTCTTGAATTAGAAGCAGAAGCAGTTGACTTTTTGGCCTCTTTTCTTTGCACAGAATGAACATTTGATGAAGCAAATTTGTTCACTGTAACCGTCACTGCCATTAACACACTTTGAGAAATTGAGCTCATTTTTTTCTAATTAACGTCACACACAGTTTGTCTCTAGAAAATAAAGAACCACAGCCACTGGTTTTGTGAGGAAGATGAGTGAAATTGTTTGGGTTATCTTCTTTTCACTTGTGTCCAAATGTAGCAGAAATGTATTTATCAGTACTTCTGAGAAAGCCCATTTTTCAGTTGAAAATTCTTGGTTTGGGCCTTTGTGATAAACTTTTTGGCTCTTATATGATCATTTACAAAATATATCATTTTGATTTTTCAGTTTTACTTTCATATGTGACAAGATAAAATGATAGATGAAACTGTGACTAATATAACGAATTCATCCAATAAAAATTACAGCCATTGCCTATAACTAGGCGACCAAACACTTCAGCTGAACTGGAAATCCAACTAAAAAATTTCAAGACACTTGTGCATAAAAGAGAACTAGTTGTAGCATTTCAAATCTTGTGTATTGTTAACATCAAGTACAACATCAATGAAATGCCTTATTGGTACTTCTCTATACTCTTCCCATGACCGAAATTCCAAAAAACCCTTCAGAACATCACGGCTATGCCAGCGCCATATATAAACATGAACAATATATGCATGTACCTTTATGGCAAAATATAATCCCATTTTATACCATACAAGCAGCCTTTATACCAAAATATAATGCCATTTTATACCATAAAATGCAGCAGGCTGAACTATTCCAGCAGGCGTTTGTGCTTGCACCAGGCAATAGCAACCACATAGAGGAAAACACATCCAATAGAGCCGCCCCCAACCGTCCATAGAAACTTGGGCATCCCAGTTTCGACTTCCTCATTGAACAACTCAATATTGATGTTCATACCGAAAATACCCGCTACAACAACGAAACAGCTAATCACTAGGGTTGCTGTGGTCAACATTACCCCCATTTGCAAGAGATGATTCTGCTTGTCATCGAGCATTATGTTGATGTAGTCTTCTGTGTCGTCGACGTATTCCCTCAGCTGCCAATTCAAACAAAACTATTGCTTTAAGCAAGATGAATCTAATGCATGAATTATAATTTGACCCCGAGCTTTCAAAAGTTCCAACTAATCCTCTAAACTTGGCAAAAGTGCACCAGTTTGCCCCTCGAGGTCATGTGTCAAATTCTGGTTGATCTGACTTTCCTATGATTCAGTTTTTCTGATTTTCCATCTTTCAACCATTAGTTGACACGTGGCATCGAGGGGTAAATTGGTGCATTCTAGCCAAGTTTAGACACTTATTGGAGCTATTGAAACTTAAGGGTGACATTTGGTGGAAGCTGTCAAATTTAAGAAGGCTTTGATGCATTTGGCAATAAAAGTTCATTGCAATTACAGAAATGCAAGTAAAAACTGTTATCGATAACAACAATTTCTAGGATGAAAAGTGCAGACCCGGAGTTTTTACAATTTTTCCGTATTGTCAAGATTGTGAGGAAGGGGAGGACCTACCAAGGGGTAAGCACTCTGCAGTTGAATTCAGAAAATGAGTATCTCTGGTATTTTGTCTCTAAAATAAAATTATGTTCAGTAAAAATTCACATTTGGTCCCTATTTGGCGCAATTCATGGTTTAAGGGATGCAATTGAAGGATACAAGTCAACTGTGAACAACCAATTTCATAGCCTGCTAATACAATTCTCTATCAATGGTCAGATTCTGAAAAATATTTAAGTGCAGGGGTCAAATTTGCTAAAAGTTAAAGTGAGAGAGCTACAATGACAAATTGTCCCAAAGTTATATATTTTGCTCACAATTTCATGTAATGATAAAAGAACCAACTACACTCAACACAAGAACAGAGAATTTCACATTTGCATACCGTAGATAATTTGTTGAGAGTACCATCAATTTGGACAAAGTAAGCCTCCAAGAGCATTTCCAGTTCCTCAACATCAAGCTGCTTGCTTATGGCACTTCGAGTTGTAGTGGTATGAGTTCTATGGCTGTCCCCCCGGCTTAGCAATGATGGAGCACTGTATATATTGTCGTGTGGGTTTTCTGCATTTTGAATATCGACATCAAAGCTAGAAGAAGCTCCATTTGGATCAATGGAGACTTCAACAGGATTCCTGGAGCAACAAAGAGAATTTTGAATTTTCTAATAAACTGAAAAACCGAGCGCATTTTTATTTTAATTGATTGAAATGATCATACCTGTCGTCCAAGTCAGCTTGGAGATATTCGTTATCCATTTCAGCTCTCCCATCAAAGGAGGAATTTGAAGAATTTTCTAGCTGTTGCTTTTCGGTTAGATACATTTCAGCCATGTCTTCATCATCATCCAATAGATGTTCCAATTCATCCCTAACCTAAAAACCAAACAATTAGAATCAGCATCAGCCTTTTAAGAATCTTGTAAGATCCTGTTTGGGATTGTTTTTCTAGTTGTTGTCCCGAAATGTTCGTCTCATAAACTTTTCCTACAACAAGTTTTGGCTTTGAACAACAGATGTCGCCCCTTCATATTAATTAGTTAGGAACCGTTTGATACTGCTTACTCAAAACCAAAATCTGTTGCTTCTAGAGAAAGCTTGAAAATGGTGCTTTTCGGGGTAACAACCCATGAAAAGAAATCCCTAACTGGACTATAATGACCGCACAAACCTTTTGAACACGACCAGTTATTGCAACCAAACGGCTTTTAATTTGTCTGACACGATCCAAATTGAGAGTACTGATCTTTGAAGTAAGTTTATCCAGAGCCGGATGAGCCTCTAGCTCTAGCGTTTTTGCCTGGTCAAGGAAAACAAAGGAAAAACGGTTTTAGCGAAACATTCTTAGAGCAAATACAAAGCACGAAAGAGCTATTGGGACCATAAATTATGAATGCTTACTTCATTTTCTAAGCAACCACAAGCAGCTTCAAGGCAAGCCTCGAGTGCAACGAACTCAAATGGAAGAACATTGGGTCCATCTCGATTCTCAAGGCCCGGTTTCCCATCTACCTTGCCCCCCTCATCAAGGCCCTGAGAAGGTGACATGCCCCCAGGAGATTCTTTACCAGTTTGGCTCCTCGATTTTGGATCTTCAGAATTGAATGAATTTCCCCAATTTGAATTGTTACCAATTCCCTCCTACAGGAAAGTTATGATACAAAATAGCATTCCAGTTACCAACAAGGAAAACTAAATTGTGATGGCAGGTAAGAATGATAACGGATTGAAAAGAATTTAAGTACTTCCCAAGAAAAACAACAAAAGAACTACAAAAAAAAAACACAATTTTAGAGATTAGAAGACATCAATTCAAGAAAATGGCGACAAGATGTGCCTAGTTGAGATAAGAAGCATATGCCAATTAATTCCATTAACTTCTTTTGATTCAAATTAACTCCAAGAACTCAATAGACAGCCAACATAAAACAAACCAGGGAAATTCATGATATAAATCCTATTCACTAACTACTCGGATTATAATTGCCATTTCAACTATTGCACTTGATTTAACAAACTTTCAAACGAATCCCAAAGTTGCAAGTTCTATCCTAAATTCTTCTCATGCACTGCAAAATATGCTTTCAAAAGATAAATTGAAGCAGAAACTTCCATTAGACACAAAAACTCAAACCATCACATTAGCCATAACCAATGTAGAGCATCGAACAATCAACATTCTGAATCAAAATGACTAGTTGGAGCTAAATCTCTAGCCTCTGAGAGGTTAAAAACAAAACCAATATGTATCATACAACAAATTCAAATCTCTACCACTTTCATGGAAATCCTAAAAGAAAGATGAGAACTTAAAATAGGCTCCTGAACATCCAATGTAACATCAAATCAATAATCATTTATCTCATCAACATCAAATTTCTCAACACAATCCACCGCAAAACTAAATTCAATCACAATAACCTTGAAAATTAGGTCTACAAAAACGAAATTACAATCAAAATGGAGACTAATCACACCTGCGCTTTAGTAGCATTATAATGGCACAAGAGTCTCCTCTGTAGCTCCTCAACAAACGGAGTAACAGTCGGATCCCTAGAATTCAACAAAAGAACCTCTTGCGCAGTAATAATGGCTTTAATATGCTCCAAATTGATCACGATAGC
Source organism: Euphorbia celastroides (assembly GCA_948291685.1). Classification (NCBI taxonomy): domain Eukaryota; kingdom Viridiplantae; phylum Streptophyta; class Magnoliopsida; order Malpighiales; family Euphorbiaceae; genus Euphorbia; species Euphorbia celastroides. Next base: position 5,331 of record CAOJBJ010807137.1, read on the forward strand.
GCTCTCTCGACCCAAAATTGTTGACGGATACGAAAGCTGGGGGTCGAGAATCCTAAGGTCTCGCGCCGGCAAGCCGGTCCGCCGCATGATGGCGTGCTTTCCGGCCTCCACCACCTGAGCCTGGCCGGTGGAATCAATGAGGAGCCAGGCGCGAACGCCGGTTCCTTTTTTCCGGGCGGTGGGGAGAATCGGCGGCCGGATCAATGGGTCGACTTCGTCGTCGTTTTTCGGGAAGGGAGGCTGAGATCTCATGGCGGAATTGGAGGAGAGAAAGAGCGGATTCCGGCGCCGGCGAAAAGGCGATTTGGGGGAGAAAAGTTAACTGGTGATCGAATTACATTATTAGGAGGATTATTAAATACCTTTTGTATTTTCTTTTAAATAAAAATAGTGACAGAATAAAGTATTCGAATTATATATTCCAATATTCTTACATGAAAATGCTTGATGCGCTTAAAGAAACAAATTGTACACTATATAAGTGAAAATGGGTATTTTAAATGCTAAATAGCAACAAGGAAAATAAATTCGGCATCAAAAAATAATATTTATAAATAATTTTGTAATATCAAATATCAAAGAAGTGTTTAACTTATAATTTGAATAAAAACTACGATGACTTTGTTTTTTTTCAAAATTAATTTTACTTTATTATTTATTATTATTAAAATAATAACATAAAATTCAATCTAATTATAATGATGACAAATATCATATAATAATTTAATTAGTATTTAAGTCAATTATGATGGTATTAATAATATAAAGAAACGTGAAACACATATTTTAGTATTACCATGGCTTTGTTCAAAACTTGAAATTCAAAAAGATGTCAGGTTTGTAGATAATTGTGGATTGATATTGTAAAAATGATTTTTTAAAAGCAAGAGAATGTATATTTAGCCTCTTATATTTGTCACTCTAAACTATTGTTTTATCCTGTCAATTTTCTAAACTTGGCGAAAATTGTATCCAACAACCCTTTCATGTTGACGTGGCAGCGTGTGGACGTATTGACTTTTCAATGTAAAATTACTGTCACGTCAGTATGAGGGGCTGTTGGGTACTTTTTTACCAAGTTTAGGAGGGTTAGCGGGTCTTTTTGCCAAGCTCAGGGATTCAAGGAACAAAACGAGAGTTTAGGGTGACAAAAGATAAGTCATACCAAATTTAAGGGACTAATGGAGAAGACTTGTTAGGGCAATAGTATTAATAGATCAACGTAATTAATAGACCATAAGCACGGGTAAAATATGGCTCATTATTTTTTTTAATAATCATATGCCTCATTATTACCTTGATTAGATTTTTAATACATAAATTAATTACATTTGGAAGTAGTTAAACATTAATCATAAATGAAGTTGATTTGTAAAAATATGTTAAAACATTTCTTATTTAATTTTATAAATTATTATAAGAATATATGGTTGTCATGGAAATGGGCCGAAAAGTAAGATGTATGAGTGGGGCAATAAGATGAACCAGCCCATAAAAAAGTTATGAATAAATCAAAATCCTTACTGATTTGCAATTGTTCTGCCTACAATTAGGTAGTGCTATAAATGAATCAACCTGTTGAAGGTGGCTTTGCGGTTCGATTCATTTAACAAATGAATAGTCTGCAAATAAAATCTTAAAATTGATTTATAAATGAATACGAACATCAACAAGTTAAAGTATAATTTAAAAGTTTGTTAACAAGTTCAATTAAAAGTTCGTAAAGTAGATTGATAAAAGTTCGTAAACGAGCTTGGTAAGTTAAACATATTATATTTATTACAAAATGATAATTTTGTGAATAAAATCTTCTTCTAGCCACCGTAGCCTTCGTCTCCGTCGCCGTCGTTCACCTACAAACACAGGGGTTAGGACTGCTGGGTTCCCTTTGAGGGACCCTCCGATGCCTAAGTCAGTAAAGGGTTTTTGAGAGATGAAAAGAACAGAACTTTGGCTAGGGTTTTTAGAATTTTGCACCTCTTTACCTTAGGCTCTTGGGTATTTGTAGGCGATGGATTTCACCCTATTCGAGCAATCCGAGTCTAAGTAGGATTCTCCTATTTCAGAATCTCGATAGTTAGGAGTTTGTTCCTTAATATGACTCATTTAATACTTTTTCCTTGCTGAACAAGGAAAATAGGATCCTATACGATTTAGGAATTCATGCCGCCTAAACAACAAATTTCCCTTTTATCCGCCATACCGGCTCAACTGTCCTTGTAACCTTGAGCCGTTATATGATTCATTATCATCCATTAGCTTTATTCAGCACACCCCGTCAAGCCACATAGCTTGGTCGAGGCGGTTCTTCGACCGCCTGAAATTAACAGTCAATATTTTAGTGATAATACTATCAACCATTATGTTAGTAAGTATAAAGTTCATGTACTATCGATGATTTTAAGCCATAATTTCTGTTTTTACTTTCTATATTCTTATTTGTGTTAAAAGTTTGATTGTTAGTTCAAAAGTTTTGTATAGTTTTTCTGTGCGGTTCTAATCTTATTTTCCTTTATGAATTGATTGAATTTGTTCTTCGTTCTGATTTCATTGCAATTGCTTGAGAAAAGTTGTAGAAATTCTATTATTGATTTTTAATTTTATGATTGTTTTTTTGAGATATTCTTTTGATGTTCACTGTTATTTTATTTTTCCGCATTTTTTCTAAATTACATCATATACCTATTTTAATATTATCAAAAGAAATAATTTAATTCATGTTTTACTTAATTTATAAGTGTTGTCTATTTTTACTCCTCATAAATACTTCTCTACTTTCACTCTTTTTTTAAAATACTTCTCAACTTTTATTTCCATACATTTTTTGAAATTTTCATACTTTTCGAAAGTTTGCATATCTTTTCAACATGTCAATGTTTTTGATTTATATTATGATTTACACCAAACAAAATATAACAAATGAATCAATACAAAAATGTCACATCCTCGTACATTTTTTTCCAAAATAATATTCCCACACCTTCGAAATTAATGAGTCCTGATAAGTGTATAAAAGAACATATTTACTATGGTTTTTAATGACAAAAGACTCTATTTTGTGTGTTATTTTATACCTTTTTTATTGAATTTTACGGGGTATGTTCTTGTTTTTGGTGCAAGTGCATGTTCTTGTCAGAATTAGAGAGTTGAAATGCAAAAAATAATAATGGTGCATATATGGAGGAGAATTTATGTCATTTTTGTGCTAGAAATGAGGTTAATTTGGTTGCAAATGGATCTGCTAAAGTTCGGATGAAGTTCGTGAAGTTTTACAAGTGTTTTTTATGCAAAATTGTCAAATCACGACTGCAACTATTATCATGATTGTGACTTGTCATCAACATAGGTGTTATGAGAGTATTATACCATTTTTTTATTAGGTATAATACCTTTGCATTGTTTCATAAAATTATATATCATCTTTTAGTAAGGTATAACACTTTTACATTATTGTTATGAGAGTATTATACCATTTTTTATTAGGTATAATACTTTTATGTTGTTTGATAAAATTAGTATACCATATTCCAGTATGATATAACACTTTTACATTATTGTTCTAAAATTATTATACCAGTTGTTTTAATAAGGTATAACACTTTTACATAAGTAAACCTTCTAATACCAAGGATTCTCCAATTTCCTTCCCATTATACTTCTCCACTTCTTCCCATGCTTTCAACCCCAAAGTCCAAGCCACATCTGCCATTTTTCCTAGTATTGAGAAACCAATAGCTATATTCCTTAGCCTTATCTTTTTTTTGTTATTTTTCCATACATGGTTTTGAAGTGGCGTATATCATTTTGGATGAATCTTTTCCTTCTTCTAATGGAGAACCAAAATTAGGTTTACTCAAATTAGAATCTTCCATGCCTTCTTTTGAAGCTCCATCTAATAAACACACTTACAAAAGTTCAGCAAAATCCTAAAAATTGAAATTGAATCCCAGTTCTAGAAATAACATTCGGTTCCCCAAAATTAACTACCAATTGAAGAAACTCCAAGCTAATGCAACAATAATGGAATTGATAGGAATGTGATTAGAGTTAAGGGTAGATTAGTAATTGAATAATGTAGACATATGTTAGGGTTTTAAGTTGGTTATATAAGGAGAGTTTAGGAGAGCAATATGCAGCTTTTGGAATAGTGGAAATTTGGGTCTCAGCCTTCGGTTGGGAAGGGGCATAGCCCTGGGGGAGCATTTGCTTTGGGTTCCATTTCTATTTGTTGTTTCATTGTTCTTAGGCTTTTCCTCTTATCAGTTAGGTTGTTATCTTTTTAATTTCAGCAATATTAGTTATCTTTGCCATATTTAGTCCATTTCAATATCAGTTCTCTATCAGGAAACCCAATTAATACACTCTGAAAACCTAAGTGAAAAATGAATTTTAAAATGCAAATGCTGAAACAACAGAACATGTAATTGAATTGAAGTCTCATAGAAGCTCTAAGTTCGCAAATGATAGGCCATTTGCCATTACAACAATCAAACACTGCCAAAACTAAAGAATACTGCATTCACATTCATCTCTATAGATTTGAGTATACACACCTCAAACCATAAACTAAAGAACTAAAGTGGAACACATGCAAACAGAGCAATCCCTTTCACTTTTCACACGATAATGAAATGGTGTCCCTTTCGAGTAGTGGATCAGAATCCATGTTAGAGCCGTCTTGGAAATTTTCGGGGTCCTGGGCAGAAGTTATACATGGGCCTTATCACAATATCGTCCGAAATAGAATGAAGTTGAATTAGAACAATATAGCTTTATATTTTAAACTAAAAGAAGCACACTAAAAATAAGAAATTAAGTTAAAATAATATGTAATAAAGGTACAACTTATTATCAAAAATTGTAAGTAAGAATCCGGATAAGTCTATAAACAATGCAAAATTAAGGAGAATACTACCAATTGATTATAACAATTACACAAGAAAATGTGAGTGGTAAAAGTTTATAATAAAAATATAAAAAAAACCTGTTCTAACAATTGTGATGGAGGTGAAAATTTGAGTAAAGGATAGAAAATTAGATTAATTTTAAAAAATACGATTGAATCTTAAAAGTTGGTTGAAACTAATATTTCAATTTACAAAATTTTTAGTTTTACTTTTGAAGATATTTTGTTCAACAATTTAAATAATTTTCTCTGATGTTAAATTTTTTATTTAAGATATTTAATAACAAAGAAACAAAGCTTATTAGGATACCATTTCGAAACTTGTAGAAATAAACGTGGGGGTTAGAACTATCAACTAAGAAAATACAAAGTAGAAAGAATGAAAATACAGAGTAAAAAGAAACTGTGGGGAAATGTAAAGCAAGTAACAAAAGAAAAATTGAAAAACATTAAAAAAATAAATCAAAGGAGAAATGCGTAGGCGAGGAGTCAATCTCACGCCATTAGAGAAAAATGCCCTTCCTCAACCGCTGTGCCAGATCAATTCTAACGTTACTTGGTACAATTAACGCAATATATAATATTTACTTTTCATATGCATTTAAAACCCGAACACATTTTAGAGACCCTTCTGTAGTCGGGGGTCCTGAACGGTCGCTCACTCTGCTCCTCTTAGGGCCGGTCCTGATACATATGATCATGGAATTACATAAAAAAGACCTCCATCTTTATACAGATTATATTCCCATTTTGATACTTTATTTATTGTTTTTTAAGACTACCACATGATAGCTTCCAATCTTTGTCTCTTGATATCTTCCAATGGAGCTCTCAGCGAAGACAATCTCAGCGGAGCTCTCAGCGAAGGTAGGATCAGCACCAGCAAATAAAGACAGCAAAAGCAAGTCAAGCAGAATCAATAAGGAAATAAGTCGAGTCGTGCAAGTACTGTCCTTAAAAGATATTCGGGGTTCCTTCCAGGATTAAATGACTTCTTCAAAACCTTATTTAGGATTCAGAAACATGAGCAGAAATGTAAATATATCCAGAATTTTTTGTTTTGCTAGAAAAGCAGAAATCTTTATTATAAACCCAAAAACTCTCTTAAAACTTCCAATGTGGGACAAAGCTCCTTTGAAAGTAACATAAAAAACTCTTGTTTTTCCTACAATCCCCTACTACTTTCAAAGGAGTTTAAAAGATTAAAAACTTTGGAAAACATAATTCTGGATATCTCAATCTTGACATATAATGCATTGTATTGGTGTCTTGTGGACTATGAACCAATACTTGATAGATAAAATTTAATTCACGGAATATTTGGTGAAACATGAAGTTTCTATGAACCAAATAAGCACTATTATGAAATAGGGATTTTACCTTATCGCACTATACCAAAGTACATATTCTGCTCAACGCGGTTTTGCGCGAATAGGCCATG
>CAOJBJ010807529.1:0-11254 GCA_948291685.1 Euphorbia celastroides
AAAAAAATATGATATGAAATTAATCAGAATCTTTTATTATAATCAATAAATTTAAAATACAACAACCAACACTAATAAAATAGAACACATCATTTAAAAATTAATATATGCTAAAGTTCTATCCACAAAAAGAATGGTAATTAAGAATTCAAAACCAATGCATCAAAGTTAGAGGGGTTTATATAGCTTGTTAAAAAATTATTTAACCAGAAAACCCAAAATGGTTGGTACAATCTAATAATATAATTGCTATGGATTATGGTTGATACATTTTATTAGACGATGTTGATCATAAATATCATATATTTACTATAACTTGTAAATTCAAGGTGATTTTGTCTTTTTACTTGATATGTATACAATGTTTTTCTCCATTATTGAATGGATGATTCGACTTTTTCCTTGAAAGTGTTGTTTGATTTATCAAAAGTAATGTAAGTGTAGCCTATACCTTAAGAAAATATATATTCATTTTAAAAAAGTGAATTACAATGACGACATTTAAAAGAAACGCATTTATACAAGCGAAATAAAATTGTTGTAAGTTTTAGCCAAGTGGTCGAAACTGATTGTGATCTATAATTTATATATTCGAGTTCATATTTGGATGGGATGATGTTTTTCTTTGTCACTATGGTAAGCCCAAATGAAGTATTTTTAAAATAATATTACATAACGATTCATCAAAATTGTCGTTGTCAAATAAATAACATAACAAAAATAATTTGTCATATTATTGTTCATAAACAATGATGAATATGAAACATCACAGAAAAACATTTTTGTATAATGACAATGAACTTGTCACTAAATAAATATACGTCGTCACATTCAAATTTTCACTCCAAAAATTTCCTTCAATTTTTTGGCTCAGAAATATGTAGTGAAAAAAATTTCTTTAGAGTCACAAAACCGTGTAATTTAGTGACAAAAGTTTGCATCTATAGAAACACAATAAAAAATTGTCATAAAAAAGTGGAATATATGACAAAATCTAATTTTTGTCATGATAAGGTCATTATTTATGACGAAATTATATGCATAACAAGAAAAATCGTCCTAAAATGTCAAATTTCTTGTAATGACTGTTTTACAGTAGTAGGTAATATTATAAGTTGGAAATCATGCCTTCAGCATGTTGTTGCTTTGTCAACAATAGAGGGTGAGTATATAGCATGAACTGCAGCTGTAAAGGAAGCTTTATGGCTCAAAGGCATAATTGCTGAACTTGGACTGAAATTAAGTTTAGTGAAAGTAAACTGTGGCTCACAATTTGTATTAAATTTAAGTAAGAATGTTGTTTTTCATGAAAGAACAAACACATTGATATTAAAATGCATTTTGTGAGGGATATAATTGGATCTGGTGCTGTAAGTGTTGAAAAGATACACACTAGCATCAATCTTGCTGATATCTTTACTAAACTGGTTTCTGTTGCTAAATTTCAGGATGCTCTAATGAAGATTGTAGTAGAGTCATTTGATCATTAGATCAAATGATGCCAACAAGTCCTAAGGATGATATTTATTGATTTATTTACTGATCAGAAGTTGAAGATGGCTTTTTATGTTGGAGGCTCGTGGCCAAGGTGCAGAATGTAGAGGTTAAGGTGTCCATCAAGCCCAAGTCCAAACAACGAAATAGTCCAAGCCCGAATAAGCCTGTTCCAGTAGGTCTTCAATACGGTGCGTTTTGGGAGTTTGACCTAGATACATAAGCTGAGTTTACAGAGATTCATATCTCTGTGAGTTTCCTTCGTCATTCTCTTCTAATCCTCCGATTGATATTCATCTATTTATCAACCTGTGTGTGGATGGCTGTGATGAATTGAAGTGGTTAAGAGTTTGTTACAAGATGCTAGTAGCAAGGTGTTGTATATAAAGCTCAGTTTTAGGCTTATTGGATTGATTCTCTCTATGTGATAACTTGTAATTAGTGTTTTGAGTTCTTTGTGTTATTTTGAGTTCTCTGTATTGGCTTGTTAGAAGATTTAGGGTTTTAATCGGTGAACTTGATCTCTGTACTCCTTTGGCCTTTAGAGCAATCAATGAAAAGCAACTCTTTCAGATCAGAGACGTACCCTAATGACTGGCCGGCGAAAGCTTGAGAAATTACGCGTCGGGGGGAACTCCTAAAATTCTTGGTGTCTTTTATGCTTTCTGTTTTAGATTTGCATGCATAGGGTTTATCTTTCATAACAATATTCATCACATGTTACAAGATCTGAGATATTATACATTATAGTCATCCCATCCATACTATCTAGCTTCTATTTATTTGTGTTTATCACAATCCTGCCTTGTATTTTCAACTTAATTTCATCCCAATTTTTTTATGCAAAAGCCAACCATGTCTTATTATACAATAATAAAAAGTCAAATGCATACTTAGCCCCTTAATTATCACGATTTTTTGAGCTAACACCCTCAAATTTTGATTGCTAGTTTTAACTCCTTGAAGTTGGCAAAAATGTTAGTTTCAGCCCCCCCTAAAAAAATAAAAATTGCCACGTTTCATAATTTGATTGGAGAGATAAAATTAAAAAATTTGACCTTTTTGAAAAGTCAAACCAATCACAACATGACATGTGGAATTGGAGGGGCTGAAACTAACACTTTTACCAACTTCAGGTGGTTAAAACTAACATTTAAAAGGTAAGGATATTAGCTCAAAAAATCGTGATATTTAGAGGCTAAGTATGCATTATGCCAATAAAAAATATCATGTGTCTATCATTGGAATTCAAGAAAAGGGAAACCATTAAGCTACTTAATGTAATTTGCTTTTTGCCTAAATTTTATGGAAAAATTGTTGTTAATATTCAGTTTTGAAACTTAATTTTTATTTTGTTCCCTTAATTATTATCTCTTTAACATATTTTAACCAAAATTTAATTGGTCCAAACCTTTTGTACGTTCTAAATATTAGGGGCAAACTCCTCTTCGTGATTCTTTGCTCAATTGTCTTCTCTTCCTCCTCCTCCTCTTCTCTCAGATAATTTTTTTACTTTCCATTGATGCTTTCCATCTTTCTTTTTATCCATTGTTCGATTTTCTTTATTTTATTTTCATTATTCTCTTTGATCGATTTTTTCCTTCTCGATTTTGCATTTTATTGTGGTTCCCCAATACTCTCCATTGTTATCTTCTTCATATCAATTGTTTCTTTTGATATCATCCTTTGATTTCGATTATCATTTTTCTTCTTATACTTTGTTTCATTTGTGATTTCCAATTTAGATTTCGGTTCGTTTGATTTGAAATTTAAATTTATTTACTTTGCAACTTCAATTTTGATCAGTTTCTTTACTTTTTTATTTCAGTTGTTTATTCGACTACAAAGTTATTGATATGTTTGCAGTCCTTCAAGCTTTAAAAATTTCAGAGAGTTTGCACACAGAATGTTTGATGAATTGTCTGAATGATGTAGAGATTGATGAATATTAAATTGATGGATTTTTCTTTCAAGTTTATCAAGATTTGATTAGATTTAAGTTTAAATCGATTCACTACTTATCTGTTTGATTTTAAAGCTTTTTAATTTCTGTTTTGAATGGTAACAACCAAAGATATTGAAGTGTTTATTATATATCTATTTGATTTTGCAGTTTTGGTTTTTTGAGTAACTTGTTATTATATGGTAGCTACCTAATAGAAAGTTAGTAGATTTATGAATTCACAATTTTATTTGTTTATAACTTTTGAAGTTTTGATTTTGAATGATAACAATGAAATAAATGGTTCATACATGGTTTCTATTGCATTTTTGTTTTATGAGTACGTGGTAATTGTGTAGTTGATACATTGTAAAAATTTAATAGCATTATGAATTCTTAAATCAGAATTCTGCTAGATATCATGGTACAATGTTGATTTGTATATGAAATACAATTGAAATATATTACAAACACAAATTTGGTGGAATATACAGACTTTTAAAAGTAATAATATCTTCATACCAGATTCCTACTGCTTTCCTACTAGATATTAAACAACCGAAGAATTTTTGAAAAAGTATATGACAGTGGATAACAGTTTGAAGATAAAATTGAGACAAACAAAAAAACTCTAAAGTAACAAGTCAAAAAATTTTAACAGTTTTTGAGATAATTACGAAATAAGGTAAAAAAATGCATGATGTAGTGATGACATCATCCATTAGAAGAGAGAGGACAAGGAATATAGAGTGAAACATATGAAATTGGAATTGAAGTCTAATTTTTATTATAAAAGGTTATGACCCAAAAGTTTGGATGAAACTGAAGTTAAGAATCAACCTATTTTCGGGCTCTTCCCTATATTTTTAATGGGAAAGGAAAGAGTTTCTCGTTATAAACATTGAGTCATAAAATCTACTCGTGAAATCAACCGCTAATATATCTATTGAGATGTTGAAATTTACTTCTCAAAATACGGTTCTTTCCTAAAAATGGTATTATTGCTAGATGTTTTGTGTGTATCGTATTGTCGTTAATTGAAATTTAGTATGTTCCATAAAATAAATTGAAATTTAGTATGTGTTTACAAGAAAATTATAATTTTAAGTTAATGAAATTCTTACGAAGAAATAAATGCTCCAATCACCACATATATTGCATATAGTTGGATTACCTCTATACACTTTTCTGATTATATATATTATTTTCATTCGTACGGGTAGAAAAGAAAATCAAAGTCATTCTTGAAAAATCCATAGCTTGACTATTAGCTCCCAATTTGTATGCTTCTATGCAAATATGTTATTGTGTTAGAAGAGGGAGAATTTTCAATGAAAACGACAATTTTTTTTTCTATTGTTTAACGGCGCGTAATCATTTTTATGAATTAATAAAACTACACTGTCTGAATATGCAACATCATTTTTTATTTGGTAATCTATTTGTTTTCCTCAAAATTAGCTTGTTTTTTCTTGAATTAATAAAACTAAACTGTCTGAATATACTTTTGTTGATGGAAATTAGCAGATGAATTGACAACTAAATTAACAATGGTGACCAATAACGAGCAGCTTATGCATCATATCTCTCATCATGGAGCCGAGAGTTCATTTAACCTAAATAACCAAATCTATACTGCTAAATGCACCATTTGTCCTAAACTTAGTTTCAATAGCCGACTTCTCTCCTCACCTGTAAAGTGTTTATTGTCACCTCTTAAACTTGCACTGAGAAGGAAAATCGAGACTTTGAAAAGTCAAAGCGACTAAAAGATGGCACTAGCGTGCATGAGGTAAATTAGTGAATTTTTCATTTTTTGCAAATCTTTTGAGCAGTGTTATTAAAATCGGACCGGACTGGTTGTTTTAACCGGTTGAACCATGAACTTGTTATAAGTCCGGTCCGATTGAAAAAAAATTTCCAGTTTGATATATTATTTATATTTTTAATTTTGTATTTATGTAACATATGTTTTAACATAAATTATCTAAAATATGTGAAAATACCATACAATTTATAGGATAAAATGACTGATTGAACTGGGATTTGAATCAGTTGAATCGGTTAAACTGTGAACTGTTCAATTTACTAGTTTCATCCCGATCCGATTTTAATAGCATTACTTTTAAGATACAATGGTGTATTTTTACAAATTCAAGGAAAAATGAAAATCATTTCAAATTTAAATGGACAATAAGAAGATTTGAACCACTAAAGTGATAAATTTAGCAATGTATGGTAAAAACATATAATGATTGATTACTCCTAATATTTCATCACTTAAATTTTAAAAAAGAAACTAAGTTTCTTTGGACTAAGAATTAATAACTGAAATTTAGTGAAGATGCTGGAAGGAGTGATGTAATTCTTTAAGTGAGTACCAACTAAACAGGCCTTAATCACATGCTAGATGGGGTCGACTATATAGATCATCTGACGCCATGAAGTTCTATCGTGAGCTAATTGCTCGTCAATATCAAGTGCACGCATATCCCGTTTGAAAGTTTCCCTAAGTGTAAGTTTTGGTCTTCCTCTTTCCCGATTTATATTTTCTACCCTCAAATTCTCACACTTCCTAACTGGAGCTTCTATGGGTCTACGCAACACATGACCACACCACCTCAATCTCCCTTCACTCAACTTATCTTCCACACGAGCAACATCAGTCTTTTGTCGAATGCACTCATTTTTAATGCGATCCATCCTAGTGTGACTACTCATCCACCTAAGCATCCTCATTTCGGTCACACCTATCCTCTGAATATGTTGCACTTTAGTTGCCCAACACTCACTCCCATAGAGCATAGCCGGTCTAACTACCGTTCTATAAAATTTTCCTTTTACTCTAAACGGTATCTTTTTATCACATAATCCTTTAAATGAGTGATGTAATAAAAAAAACCCTAATACATCGGGATGTCCTGAAGTTGTCCCGAATTGCCCCTCGTCCTCCTGAACTTTCGAGTGTGCCTCTCACCCCCCTGAACTTGTTCATAAGAGCCTCTCACCCCCCCTAAAATTGTCAAAAAAGTGCCTTTAAACCTAGGAATTCCACATGTCAACTTATGATTGGATGGAAAAAAATGAAATTTTTGAAAAGTCAAGCCAATTAGAAGTCGACACGTGACATTTAGGGGGGTAAAATGGTGCATTTTTGTAAGTTGAAGGGGGTTAATAGGTACATTTTCGCGAGTTATTGGGGGTGAGAGGCACACTTGAAAGTTCAGGAGGGCGAGGGGTAATTCGAAATAACTTCACGGGGTCCCGATGCATTAGACCAATAAAAATTAAGAAACTCATAAGAAAGTAGCAAAATATTTTTTTTTTGTCGTTGGAAATACCATTATTTATATTCTTAATAGAATCTGAAAAGCTAGTAATTAATATGAAGATTTGGTTATCAAAATATATTTGTCTTGTGATGTAATGTAATTTGGTGAGAAAATTAAAACATTGGTGTGTGCTTAAACAAGAAATATATTTATATTTTTTGACCCACTTGTTCTTTAAATAATAGCCCATATTGACTTCAATCTACAAATTATATGATAAAATTTAAAATCCTATATAATATACTTGTATTAGTGTGTTTCTTTCCTTTTGGAATCCAATGAAAGGTGTAGAGGACCAATCACAGTTATTTTAATTTTATTAACATAGTGAAATATTAAATTCAAAACCATTATCATTTCCCTAATATAACTGACTAAAGTTATTTTTAACCGGAACATGTATTTTCAATTAACATGAAAACAGTCGATGTTAAGTAGTGGATACACTAACTAGATTTACCAATTTAAAAAAAAAAAAAACTCTTATGATATTTCTTTTCGTTTTTGATAAAAGAGATAGGAATATAAAGGCTAAGCTAGCCCAAAATTAAGGAAAAAATACCCATAACTCTTATGATATTTCTTTTCTAATATTTATTTCTCTAATCTATTTTTACCTTTGTTTTTGTATATATCTAATCAATATTTTTTTTTTTAATTTGTATATATGGTCACTTCTAATTTGTTTTCATTTGATAATTGAACAGGTAAACCTGTGAACATTTATGTTGTCGAGTTTTGAACTTCTTGTGTTATCATATTTGTAGAAATAAAGGATTTTATGCCAACAAAGATGTGTACCTCTTGTGAAAATAATGAAGGCGAATATATTTAATGGTAAAATTTTTTGGGTAAGATTTAATGGTAATTATTGACAGTAAGTAAACAAAGCAAAAAATAGAATCAGTGATGGGCGGAAACGCGTTAAAGAAATGTTGAATGTGCATTGGTTGCAGTTTTTAGGGTTTGATTTGAAATAATTAGCTGGAATTTATCATGTAAATCGTAGCTTCTTGACTTGCCCAACTACGAAAATGACCCAACAAACATACACTCGTGAACTAGAAAATCTATTTCCATTTACATTATTTTAAAAAAAAATTATAAAATTTAACACCTAAAGCTGATAATAGTAACTTCTTATAGTACTTTTATTACAATTCTTTCTGAGAGTTTCCGCGTCAATATTATGTAATTTACGTTAAGTCGGAGTATTATGTGTCACTTTTCCAAGTATCCAAACTAAAATGTGGCACGCAGTATCCTAGTCTTCACTACGGAATTTGAGGATGCCAAATGAGATTACATAATTAAAAGAAGCATGGCATTGAATGTTAACAATAAAGTTTGAAAAGTTATATCAATATTTGTTGAAAATACATACATATATATTATATATACTTAATTTTGCACACGTTTGTAATTTATCATCAAAATATCATCTACATAAATTAATAACTCTAAGAAAACGCTGGCATCGTGTATTAGGAACAAACAATTGGCATGTTTGGGTCTTGAGAGCCCCAGCTGAATCAACTTGTTAGAAATTTTTTCATCATTGAGTCAAGGTAACTTGTTTTAGGAGGTCTTTTTTAAACTTGTGTTTTTTTACTTATAGCTTATAAAATGTTTGTAAGTCATTTTTTTACGAAAGTTTATAAGTCAATTTAACTTATAAACCAGTGAATCAAGCGTTTTCCATAACTTAATTTTAACTTAAAAATTTTCATCATGTTCCTTTGTCTTGTAATATCCATGTAATGGTAAACACAACCATGAAGATAGACACTATTTATATCAACCTTGTCTATTGGCTATTGTTCTGGAACCAGAGAAACATGAACCAAAATAATTTGTGCCAAACGTATGGTTGTGTACTTTGGCCTCTAGCTTGATAATTTGTTCTTCAATTTTACTATTAGTAAGAATTTTACCTTGTATACCCACTTGTCAGGCTTTTAGCATGTAGGTAGTGGGCTTAGCTCCCATATCTTGTTATCTTCTAATGCTAGTAACACCTTCTCTATCCCATTTAGGATCCTTGGCAGCTTTTTCATTTGTTACATACTTTATATGTTTTATAATCACAAGTGCAGTGCGTATCAGGAATAATATAAATATTAAAATTGGGTCTTACATGTCAGCTTAACCTTATGGATAAAACGGTTTCATGACATGGTATCAAAGTCTCATTGACCTAAAGATCAAGGATTCGAATCCTGACAGTTCCATTTGTGGAATTAAATTTCAACACATGGTAGAGTGGGCTTGTGTTGTACCTGCTCCATGCTCAAGGAACATTCGTGTACCGGGAAGTGTCAGGAATAATATAAATACTAAGATTAGGTCAAATCTATTGGCTTAAGCATTTAGGTAAACCGGTTCCATGACAGTACGGTGTACGAAACATGTCATAACTCTTCGTAATACCTTTCAAGATTATATGTAGTTATACCTATAATTAGAACCATAGGCAATAAATTATGACCAACCGAATGATAATTAACGGTAGATATTTTGGGCGTGAGGGAATTTCACATTGATTAATTATGAATATTAAGTATTACTTCTTCTTCTTTCGATTTCAATTTCGGTTAGGTTTTTTGTTTTTGATTTCATATGTTGATAAGGTTTTGTTAAGTTACCTTATTATTTGTTTTTTTGTTTTTTCAGTTGCTTTAAAATGTATCAAATTCTTGAATTGGATTGAATCATGTCAGATTTTGGACTGGAGATTTTTAAGTTTATTGGATCAAAAGAGTTGCACACAAGGTGTTTGATGAAATACCTGAATGATGAAGTTGTTAGAGTTTTGCTTTTTAAGTCCACCAAACTTTGAATTTGTGTAGACTTTGATTAGATCCATAAATTATTGTTTGATTAGAGATCATGATTTTTTTTTTAATTATAACAATTGAATATACTGATATGTTTATCGAATTTGTATTTAATTATTTAGTTTCATTTTTTTCATTATCTGGTAATTATATAGTAGCTAACTGGTAAGAAGTTACTGAGTTTATGAATTCGCAGTTACGTGTTTTTAGTATTTGGTAACTATAGTAGTTATCTGGCCAGAGATAAGAAAGTTTATGAATTCATAGTTTCACTTTTTTGATCTAGTAATTACATGATAGCTACTTGGTAGAAAGTTAGTACATTTATGAATTCATAGTTTCGTTTTTCTAAGTATCTGGTAAATATTTGGTAGCTACCTGGTAGGAAGTTTTTCGGTTTCTATAAATTCACAGTTTCGTTCATTGGCTTCGTACCAGATAGTGAGAAATCGAAAAAAATCCGAAAAAGCATATGACAATGGATGATGTTTCGAAGATAAAAATGAGACGAACAAAAAACTCTAAAACGGCAAATAAAAAAATTAACAGTTTTTGAGATAATTGCAAAATAAGGTAAGAAAACTAAAAAAAAATGATAATGCAGTGATGACATTATTAATTAGAGAAAGAGAATCATAGAGAAGGTGCCACGCAGGAAAGAGGGGAAAAATGTTTTTTAAAATGAAAAGTTATTTGAAAAGCGGTTTTTAGAATAAAAAGTTAGTTAAAATGTTTATGAAATTAAAGTCAAAATCATTATATTTTTTTTGTTTTCTTTATTTTCTTCTGGAAATATAACACATGATATATTTTAAATTTGAAAAGATATCTTAGTGACAAAATATTTGAGCATATCAAAATCCTAAACTGACTATATCACACTAAGGTAATAAAATAATAGTATATACATGACTTTGGAGGTCCACGATTCTTCTAATTTTATTCGTATAGAGAAATCATAAATTGAAAATAAATGCAATATTTTCGCTCAAAAAGAAAAATCTGAAAATCCAATAAAGGCAGACACTGTATTGAATAAAAAGACAAAGATGAAAAAGAAGGTTAAGTTGAGTCCAACAAAAACCTTTTGGTCTAATGCCCACCACACTTTGTTAAGAAATTCAACAAGTATGAGGTTGTGAATTCAAACCCCACAATCAACAATTTAAGCAAAATGCTTCCTTATTATTAAAAAAAAAAACCAATTTGAAATTCATTTTGATCCTCAGTTTATTTGATTTTGTAAACCTAATTCCTTAAAATGGTTTTTCTGGACCATAACTTTAGAAATACCAAAACCAAAGACGGTAGGAAAAAAACATAGAACAATTAAATACACCCTAACTTTTCTATATATATCAGCATTAATAATTAATGCAAGTTCTAGTCATTCTAATTTCTTTTTCTCAAAATACCAAATAAATAGTACTCCCTCCATGTTTTTATACTAATCGTTCTAAAATTTTCACAAGTTTCAATAAAGCATTTGATTAAGTATGAAAGTTACTAATATACCCTTTCAATAATTCTGATATAATGCCTTAATTACTTCTTGTTTTCCCAATCCAAATTCGTGCAATTAAAGTATTCAAATTACCAAGAAACAAGTGAATGACTATCACTAGTAATCAAGAAACCCGTTCATATAT
>CAOJBJ010808287.1:0-18283 GCA_948291685.1 Euphorbia celastroides
ACCAAGTATGTCGAAATACTTGGCTAAGGTGCAGACCTTGATTGAAAAACTCGAAGCAGGAGGAACCGCCTGGAAAGTAGAAAACATTCCAAGGTTGGAGAACATCAAAGCTGATATGCTCGCAAAGAAGGCAACAAGTGAAGATGGATGGAAAGAACTTGAATTTCCTTATGAGGTGTTGCAATATCCAGACTACGAAGTTCGAGACGTCCTTACAATATAATTTACGGAGGATGATTGGAGATATCTGATAGTGAACTATTTGTGCAACGATGTTCTTCCAGAGGATAAGGTTGAGGTGGCTAAAATTAGTCGGAAGTCAATGAGATTTGCCACGATCGAAATTGAGCTGTACAAAAAGAGTTATGCTAACTCTTGGTTGAAGTGTGTAGATAGAGGCCTGGGAATGAAGATATTGGAAGAATTGCACGAGGGAGATTGCGGATCTCATCAGGCGACAGATACCTTACTAAGATGTGTAAGTTTAACCGGTTTCTACTAGGAGACCATGAAAGCCGATGCGGATGAATACGTGCAACGGTGCCATCAATGTCAAATCCATTCAAGAAAGATTCACATCCAGAAGGCTATACAGAAACCGCTGAAGTGCGGATGGCCATTTGCCATTTGGCGAATCAACATAGTGGGGCCAATGCCAGAAGCCTCTAGACAAAGAAAATTTATCGTGGTAGCAATCGATCACTTCACCAAGTGGGTTGAGGCGGAGGCAGTAAGCGCAATTACACTTGAGAGAATGATTGATTTTGTGCAAACCAATATCATTGCTCGTTTTGGAATTCCCCATCGAATCGTGTCGGACAACGGCACACAATTCACTTCCAAGAAGTTTTTGGAGTTTTGCGACCGGTTAAAGATCAAAAATGGATTTTCATTCGTAGCCCATCCACAGACAAATGGGCAAACTGAAGTCACGAATCGAACAATTGTTCAAGGATTAAAGAAAAGGCTGGTGGAGAAGAAAGGAAACTGGCCAGATGAACTAGTCAATGTTCTATGGGCCTATCGAACTACACCGTGCAAAGCAACTGGTGAAACGCCATTCTCTTTAGTCTACGGAGTTGAGGCGGTAATTCCAGTGGATATTGGAGCTCCATCGAGCCGGATTCAGTTTTATAATATGGAGATCTCATAATCTGGTTATAATTATTCAAAAAAATTCAAATTTATAAATAAAAGCACTCAAAAATAAATATTTGATAGCACATTATTAAACAAAAAACTTGAAATTAAATATTTCTTTGAGAGAATGATTAATTTTCAAACATATAATTGATTAGAACATATATTAGACACAAAACTATCGACAAACATGATGGAATCAAATGATTAAAATGTTGTATCCTTTGTTTAGTAAACTTCTAGCAGATAACGACACGAAAATAGTATTAAAAAATGAAAGTTGAGGTAACTTGTTTTGCTGGTTAGCAAAAGTAATTTGTTGATTTGATATTTGATAAGAAAACAAAGTATGAGATGAATAGTAAGATGGAAAAAAAGAAAGAAAACAGTAAAAAAGCAGAAAGGAAGTCAACTGTAGAACCAAATCAGAGAAAACAGGGGGCACTGCTTATGCAATAGAAAACAGCCACCTGTCTTAGCTGCTTAAACACAGGAATGTTTTTCTTTGTCTTTCTCACTAACTTTAATACTACAATATAACCTTAATAAAGTAATATACTTGAAACCGAAAAAAAATATTTATTTAATAAAAATATTATTTTATCAAATATAAATTTAATATAAAAGAGTAAATCAAGATTAAAAAAAAATATTAATTTAATAAAAATATTACTTTATCGAATATTACTTTATCAAGATTCTACTGTACCGTTCCTACTTTTTAAATATTTCCATTAAAAGGGGAAATGTTTTCAGTACGGTAGTTTTCATTTTCAATTTGATAAAAAATTAGCGTTTTTCTATGAAAACGGGCAACGTCACACATCTTACAACAAAATCTTTTTTTTTTCCCTTAAACTTCTCGTGGCAAAAGTGTTGACAATGTTACGATGCATAAACATTTCTAGAATTTGTTTTTTGTTTTCTGAACAAACCAGCCAACGGTCAAGTTACATGTACATTCCATTTTCTCATGCTGAATTTATCACGAAAGAAGTGTAATGAAAAATTGAAAACAAACAATAACCTTAGAAAAGGAAAACCAAACAATGGAGAGCAAATGAAGGAAAATAAAATGCAATGATAAAATCTTCAAGGAATCTAAAATTACTTTTTGTCAAGCCATTTTCAACAATAGAAACAATGCGTAATATATTTTTACTTTGTTCTTATACATTAACATCATTTTGTACAATTTAATCGTTTAATTAAATACTATGTCGTATGATGAATAATGATAAAGTAGCGGCGTAATAAAAGTGAATTGAATTATCATTTTTTTTGAACGAGAATAAAAGTAAATAGGGATGGTAATGGGTAGCGTACCCACGGAAATCACCTCTACCCGTCCTATACCCGTTTATAATATCCGAACCCGTTCCAAACTCGTTTAAAATATTCTATGTAAATCCCAAACCCGTCCCAAATCCTTATAGGAATACCCGCGAGCACCCGTTTAAGCTACAAATTAATAATTAAACCTATAAATATAATAAATAATAAACATTAATACATAATATACCATCCACTAACATAATGTATCATCACTAACACATAATATCTTCCATTAATCCAAACATATCCATAATAAAATTAATACAAAACAACAAAAAATATAATTTAGGTTTAGGTCTATTTTTCTAATATATATATATATACGGGTTCCTGTATCGGGTACCTAAGGGTCAATTTCAAACCCATCCCGGGTATTGATATAAAAACTCAAACCCATCCCAAACCTTAATAAAACTATCTTATAAAATTTTTATCAAGTCAGATACTCACGAATACCCGTTTAATGAATACCTATTGCCATCCCTAAAAGTAAAGAATTTAGGAAAGGTAAAGTATGGAAATTTGGTAGGAATTAGCGGAGAGAACTGAGAAATAGTGCGCTGATGATGCTAAATTACGCTGAGGGTTGTAGTGTACAAAGCAAATATGAACAGTATAAGTACTTCACCACCAAATGCGCTTTCTTCCCCGAATTCATGATTCAACCTCCCTTTTGTCTGCTTCTTTCCTACTTTTGTTCAGTTCACTGTTCACACTCTGAATTCTCATCAACATTGAGATAGAAGAAAGACTAGTGTATGATCAATTTGGTTCGTGTTATGTGAGCGAAGCGATGGATTGGGATCATAATCAGCAAAATCGGCAGCAAGAGAATCAGAACCAGAATATAAATGCGAATGCAAATGGAGGAATGATGTATGTGAAAGTGATGACTGATGAGCAACTCGAAACTCTTCGTAAGCAAATTGCAGTTTACGCTACCATTTGTGAGCAGCTCGTTGAGATGCACAAAAGCCTTTCTGCTCAGCAAGATGTTGCAGGTTCCTGTTTACTTCTCTCTGTGTCTATTGAAAATTGTTTCATCAGTTTCTGTTCTGGTAAAATTTTGGGTTTCTCTGCTGGACTTTTTGTCAGTTCCCCTCAATTATTTGTCTGTTCTAGGGTTCTCTGTGACTCGGTACTTTCTTGACTGTTTTGTTCGTTGAAATTGGGCGTGGATGATATCAAAAACTGACAAAAGTCATATTTTTAGCATTTAATGGGTGTTGATGCTAATGTATTTGCCTCCTTTTGCTGGAATTGAGCTCTGAGATGTGGGGCAAAGTCTGATTTGGGTTTAATTTTGTCTCATTCATCACGTTATTCAAACAAATTGGTGTTGGTGGTTCTGAGGCTATCAGATGCTTAGAAACCAGATCCAT
Source organism: Euphorbia celastroides (assembly GCA_948291685.1). Classification (NCBI taxonomy): domain Eukaryota; kingdom Viridiplantae; phylum Streptophyta; class Magnoliopsida; order Malpighiales; family Euphorbiaceae; genus Euphorbia; species Euphorbia celastroides. The sequence continues at coordinate 3,858 of CAOJBJ010808287.1, forward strand.
TATGTTGCATTTAAATGTTTTCAATCAGTAATGTTGAATCTTTTGAGTCCATGATTGTTTAATTTAACGAAAGAGATACATTGTTATGTTCTTGTAATGCATTTAAAAGCTCTCGAGTGAACAAAGTGTTCTTATGCTGCTGCAGGAGGTAGGCTGGGAAATCTTTACTGTGATCCATTAATGGCTTCTGGTGGCCACAAAATTACTGCAAGACAACGGTGGACTCCTACACCTGTGCAGCTTCAGATTTTGGAGCGAATCTTTGATCAAGGGAATGGAACTCCAAGCAAGCAAAAGATTAAAGAAATAACCACTGAACTCAGCCAACATGGCCAAATTTCAGAGACAAATGTGTACAATTGGTTCCAGAACAGGCGTGCTCGATCCAAAAGAAAACAAGTGGCTGGCTCATCCAACAACAACGCTGAATCTGAAGTGGAAACAGAAGTCGACTCAAACTCAATGAACGAACTGAAGACTAAACCAGAAGTATATGTTCCCCAGCAAAACCCTCCAAGAGCTGATCATTTTGGCTTCCAGGGGGATGACTTAAGCTCAGAATTGCATTTGTTGGGCGTCTTACCAAATCAGAGTATGTAAATGCCAATTACAATTCTGTTTGTATTCATTTGAGTATTTCAAGCTTGAAGTCACTTAATGAGAGTGCTCTAATGATGCAGGAAATGACCTTCTAACAGGAAAGATGGGAGGATCGGGTAGCTACAGTCTGTACGATCAAGCAGACGACTTTGGCATGGCAGGATGACACCTGTCCTATTCATCTTCTGGTGCTGAAATGTTGGACAAACTTTTCTCTTGACTAAGGCTTTTGAAGCCATGCAAGAGGTTTTTGTCATTAAATTGTGATTTGAAGAAAATTTTGGCTCTGATTATGGGGTTACATTACACCACACCATAACATGGCAGAGTTGGTTACAGTTCTAGTGGGTTTGTGAGTTTGGAATGAACACTATTCACTGTTATGTAATTATTTTATTTGTGTTTTAGTTTATGTATTTAGAGAAAGCTTTCACATTGTCTGCCAAAATGACCTGCAAATATGCTACAAATATTTTTTGCTCAAACTCAATTGCATCTGAATTTTGTACTGCAACTTCAAAATCATTGCCCTCGAAAATTTAACTTCATATTAGATTTTTGGAAATAAGCTGGACCGAGCTGAACTGTGCTGTGTTTGAGCTTCCTTTGCTGGGTTTTAATGAGCTCAAGTTCTTGGTCAAAGCAAGCTTAGCCAATTTTTTTTTTTTTTTTTTTTGATGAATAAGCTTAGCCAAAATTTATGTAAGCTTTGGTGTGCTCATTAAATTTTTTACGAGTATATTGCATATTTAAATGAGTAATTACCATATTTGTCTAGAATCCACAATCACCATCTCCACTTTCCACATGATTTGGTGGGTGTTCCAAAAATCGCCAATCATAAGTAGCTCCAAGGTTAACTTTCGACATTTATAATATTATTGTTTGGGAAGTATGAGGCATTTAGAACTAATTCATAGAGTGAATTTGAAGCTCACCGAGTCTCCAAGGTTTTTTGTGCTACCGTTGCTTGATTAATAAATAAAAGGTGCACGAGACCCAACCCTTCTCGTTTTGGTTGACAATACCCGGTTTTCCCAATGCTTACTACAATTTTCGGAGGCTTTCCAACATAAGTTAGCAATTGATTATTCAATTTCCTAACGAAAAGGAGACAAGGAGAGCAAAATAGTTCATATTGTATTGGGGGATTGCTTGGGCTACAATTTTGATTGGAATTTTTTGCCAATTCCGGTAATTATACAAGATAAATTTACTGAGAAATATCACACATCTCTTGAAGCTTTTATTAAAGAAAAAAAAAATCCATACGTTGAACATAAGTTGACTATTTAACTTGTAAGTTGTAAAGATTGAAACAATCTATCAATATATATTTTCTATAATAAAGGAATTACAACTGCACTTAAAAACTAAGTGAAAGATCAACAAAAACAACAATATAATGAAATCTAATTTGTTGTGATGGCAATGTAAGAGCAACTACTTTTCATTAGGCATATTCTACTTACATTGCCATCCCTTAATTGCTCATGCTTAAGATCTTCATTGCTTCTAGCGAAGCTGCTGAGCAGTCTTTGCTAAGTAAAAGTCAATTTTAATTTCATTGACTAGTGGTCCGATTCCTTTATTTGTTCTTTCTGTTTCCATTTGACGTTTTTTAGTGATAATATTGTAAGACATGTTTGCATAATTGTAATATATGTTTGAGGAAAACTCCCTTCTTTATTAATAGACATTCTAAACGTGTTTAAAAAACTTGTCATTCACATATTTTTATACATTTTTTCAATAATTTCCTCATATCAATTAAATTTAGATTATTGTGTTGGAAACCCAATACATTAGTTTAATATAAAGTCAAGGATATATTAGTATTTTCATACCTTTCATTAATTGATTTCTTAATAAGTGCGAACTATGTATGAAGTCTATCATGGAAAAAACGGAGGGAGTATATTGTAAATACAGTAGAACCTCGATAAAGTAATATGCTTGGGACCGGGAAAAAAATATTTATTTAGCGATAATATTACTTTATCGAACGTAAATTTAATATAAAAGGGCAAGTCGGGACCAGAGAAAAATATTAATTTAACAAGAGTATTATCTTATCAAATATTACTTTATCGAGGTTCTACTATAGCCACAATAGGGTTTGTGTATAAATACCCTGTTCACATTGTTGGAAACTACTATCCAGATTAGTCCAAGTACAACTGCATTCCAATATGGTTTGAAAAAAAAAAAAAAATCCTAAGTGAAAGAAAAGAACACTCGGAATTAGCAGCATAAAAGCCCATATGTAGAATAAACAAGAAGTCTGAATTTTCAAAAGAGTATTAGAAAAGATGGCTAAATGCATTCGGGCTTCCCTGAATTTGTCCATTTTTTGTCTCGCACTCTTGAACTAATGTCCATTGTTTCGATGGGCCAAAGATTTTTCATTCTTTGGCTTTGAATTATAATGGACTAAAGCAAAATGACTCATTAAACTGTCCGGACTTCTTTCACTGTGAAGTCACGGATAGTTGTTGCATCTTCACTTCTGGGTCAATTGGAAACAACCTCTATGCTAGCTCATGGGTAAGGCTGCGTACACCCGACCCCGCTTGCGCGGGAGCCTTGTTAGGCATTGGGGTAATGTTGTGTTGTTGTGTTGTGTTGTGTTGTGCACTCTTGAACTTTCAAAAGTTTCTCTCGTCCTCTTGAACTTTCTAAAAAGTGTCTCGCACCTCCTGGATACGACGTGTCAATTTTTTATTGGATGACATGTTTGAAAAATCAAACCAATTAGAAGTCGACCCGTGGAACCTAGGGGGTGAGAGAAACTTTTGAAAGTTTTTGAAGGGGCGAGAGAAACGTTTCGATAGTTCAAAGGACTGAGAGAAACTTTTGAAAGTTCAAAGGGGCGAGAGAAACTTTTGAAAGTTTTTGAAGGGGTTTTTAGGCATCTTTGTTATTCAACGGTACATTAAATAAGTTTTTATATAGCATATGGGGCGTATGACTATAGCTTATCTAACAAAGTCCATGACATAATTCATAACATAAAAAAGGAATCATAGTGAGACTATGATTATTGAGATTCTCTTTATGTGCAATTATGATTATGTCTAAATATCCCTGATCATAGTTTCATCAAGACTGGACATTGATGAAGCGGACAGATTAGCATGTGAGTGAACTTCTTTAGTAGCTGTTCTCAATGGGCTAAAGATTGGATCTTGAAGTGAGAACATGAATATACATGGAATGTATATTGGAGACCCACTATCATGAGATATCACACAGATCAATATCCTGTGTCAATGATTATCTCATTACAGTAGTTGTGCAAGTATCCTTTGACTTGAGAGGCTAGTCATTTTGTGCAGTCATCATATTGTATGCTTTGGATCAAATCCTTATAAATTTGTTTTTGGACTCCTTTCTGAATGGTCTCATACTAATTGAGCGTGAGGTGACATTTATATATTAGCTTAAGCACTTCCAAACTTTCCATGTAGAACTTGAGTTTACTTCAACAATCATCCTCTCAAATTAAGCACCACAACATGGTCATTACTGGAGAACTACTCTTCCAATGTAGTTCACCCCTCTTCACAACTTCAAACTTTACCTTTTATAGCAATTATTGACATCATTCTTAAAGTCCACATAAGTAGGATATTGTCTTCTTTCTCAGAACCTCTATGGATTTATTACCCAAAGGCCTCATATCAATTGAGTATGGGTGGAAACTTATATGTTGATTTAAGTTCATCTGATTTTTCATATAGACCTTGAGTTTACTCCACAAAGTTCCTCATATAACAAGCGTCACAACATTAATCACCTACTTTAGCACGAACTAGAATACTAACCTGTTAATCCCCTCTATAGATTGACTTTCTCCATTTCTTTATTGGTTGTACTAATCTTTAATGGAATTACATGCTATATTGTTACAAAGTGTGTAATCATGATTTTCAATGTGTGCCTATGTAAGAACCTGGCATCGAGGGTAAAACGGAAGTGGCAATGGCATTAGCATGTGTCAACACCTTGTGACACATTCCTTCCATTCAAGCATGCTGACTAAATTAAGTTTTGGGGAGCTTGTAACTTGTCTAAGACTTAACAATGACGAAGGAATATGTCATGCACTGTTTCCTCATTTGTGGAGAGTTGTTGTCATTCTCCTAACAATCCCATGGCAAGGTGAAACAAGCTAGGTACATATGAGGATCAAGGCTTTCCTCGAGGTGAAGCAGGAGTGCTTTGAGGCGCCGCACGGGCGAATGCCGAGGAAAACTCCAACACCGTGATAGAGTTGGTATTAGAGTAGGCCTAGCACTCATGTTTTGCTTTGGTCAGTGCATCAAATGTGTTGCATGTCACAATTGTAAAAGTCCCACATTGAAACGAGAGGGATGTCCAAGGAAAGAAGTGATGAATGTCACATATGTGAAGTTCCACGATGAAATGAGTTGGTTGTTCAAAGGAGTGCTGCATGGCCTAACTAAGAGGAAGGTAATGGAACCATCACCAAGAAGAAGGTGTGAGGACATAAGTCTAAGAAGAGGGACCCCTCTCATGCGAGTGAAAAGACCGAGGAGGATGGACATGTCAAAGAAGAGGACACTTGGATGATGGTTACGCTGCACATCCAATTACTGATTGTGAAGTTTCTTGAGAGGGACACTCACATAAGAAGGCAATGTTGTACATTGCTAACGTGAAGTTTAGAAAGAGGGACACTCGTAAAGAAGGGGGGTAACGTTCATTGTACGTGAAATCTCTATGACAAGATGATTGAACCTTGCATTCGTGATCTTGGGTTGAGTCACCTCTTCTCCCTCGTGAAGAGGACGCCACGAAATCGAGTAGGGGAGAATATTAGACCCAAAGTGTGTAACTGTGCTTTTTAAGATGTTTCTATGCAAGAACCTGCCATCAGGAGGTAAATGAAGTGGCAACAACGTTAGAAGTGTGACGATACCTTGTGACACATGTCTCTTCCAAGTAAGCATGTCGACCCAATGAAGCTTAGGGAGTTTATCATTGGTCTAGGACTTGATAATGAACGAGGGGTATATCATGTATTTGGTGCTCAATTGTTGAGAATTGTTGCCGCTCTCCTAATGAGCTCATGGCAAGGCAAAACAAGTTAGGCACATAAGCGGTTCAATGTTGCACTCAAGTAGTAAGTTGGTGCAATTTTTGAAAGTCAAGGTACTTATTATGTCACTTTTAAAATTCAAAGAGGCGCGGAGTTTTTTAGAGCATTAAGCCTAAAATATAAAATACAACATTAAAGGTCATAATATAAATGTAAAATATGAAAGGAAATTTGTTAAACTAGAAAACAGCCTATTAGCGAATCTCAATTTAATTTCCAATGATAGTTATAGTAATAAAATGAATTTTGTATCCTTTTTGTGTTTGTTTTGCATCTCTCATTATTTTTTGCGTATCATGCATTCTTAGCACATTTACTTTTTACTTTTCTCATTTGACTCTTTTTTTTAATTTTTCAGAAAAAATCTGATGTCCCAACATATATTTCTCCTTCCATGTCTTCCATTAAAAATTTGATATTTAGTAGGCACACAAGGAAAAGAGAAATAAATTAAAAACAAATGGAGGAGAAAATGGACTACGTGACATTTTATGAGTGGAAGGACATATAAAGGGACACTAATATTGGAAATGAATACATGATATGAGACTAATAGATTTTGACATTAAGAAAGCAATATCAAATTGATCATATTAGTATTTAGAGCTAAATTCTTTCTTCCAAAACGAAATTTTGCTAATTTAGAAAAAAATATATTATTATGGAAAGGTTGAATGTATCATTGGTTCTCATAAATGTCCCAAAACGTCTATTTTCACTGAAAAAGTTTATGTAGCTCCTTTAATTTTTAAAAGTACATCAGTTTATCCCCTAAATAATATATATCAACTTTGATTATAGAGAGAAAAAAAAATAAAAATGACATATTTTAAAATTCAAATAAATCAAAAGTTAACACATGCCATTAAATAAACAAAGTGTGGATTATTTGAAAGTTAAGAGAGTTATAATCAACATGACATTTGTTTCTCAATAATTTCTTTTAAAACTCTATTTCCAAGATTTTTTTTTAAGTAGCATATTGTAATTTTGGAAAACTAATATTACAGTTTAAATAATTAATATAAAAAATTAAAATATAAGATTCAAAAATCATGCCGAATTCTTATATGAAAAGTTTGTAAAAGTAATTTACCGAATAAGTACGGAATGCCTTTATAAATACAAAGAGCATGTCCTCATCATTTCATCTCAAATTTGGATTTCATCCCCCACACTGCCTCTCTTTCTACAACCTCTGATGAACCAAACCCTAATTTGAGTCCTCTTATTTTTCTTCCATCATGAAATGAAGTAATCAGGTACTTACAATTCTATTGAATTGGATACAGTTTATCCTCTTCCCCATTTATCCTACTTAATCTGCTCAAATTGGTTCAGCTCTCCTAGATTTGCGATATTCAGTTGAATCCACCTTCTTATATTGTCGATTGATGTTTGAATTTCTTTGATCCTCTGTTGCCCCCCCTTGTGCTTATGGAAATCTACGAATTTGAATTTGAATTATAATTAGCGTTTGTGATCTCCAAACCGGTAAATATTTCCTGCATGTTGTTTAATTTTTGAGCTTTGTCCTTAATTTTGATTTTTCTTTACTTTATTTTCTTTTGCTTGAATAATCAATTGAATTTAAATGCGAATAGATGTTTGTTTGCCAAGAATCACCTGGATTTTGGAGCTTTGCTTTGTGTGTTTGATATGAATTGTTTCATTTGATGAATTGTATAAACCCGGTTGTTGCCTGATTGCTTGCATCAATTTTGTCAAATTAAATTCATTTGATAGCAATTATAGGGCTTAGGCAGATTCATTTCCTCGCTAGAATTTGTAATTAAGAATCTTTGAAATATGATCTGATCTTAAAGAAATTGCCGTATTCATCTTTTTCTTACATTTCCCGATGAGTTAGGTATAGTTATGCAATTTTCAAACCTGGTGAGGGTTTGATGGTATCTTCAACTCTAACAATGAAATTCTCTGTTGTTTTAGACCAATACAACTGAAGTCTTTTTTACAACTTTGGAGTGACCTTTGAAAGGAATGGAGACTAACATATGTGACACTAGCAACTTGGAAACCGATTCTCATTTACCCCTTCGAAAGCGCCTTTTAGCTGGATTCAAGAAACAAAATTCTGAAAATGAAACATCTTCAACTCCACTCGGGGTTGCTTCCTCTTCATCCTATGCATCCCAGTCTTGTTCACCACCTTCACCAAGCCCTAACCCTTCTTCAAGCAAATATCAAACCCGACTCAATAACCTTTTGATTTCTCACTTGAACAATAATCATAATCTTTCGGCTGAGCAGATTGTGCAGGTCTCAAGATCAGCAGCCAGTGCTGCACTTGAGGCTGCAGAGGCAGCAAGAGCTGCTGCCCAAGAGAAGGCGATTGCTGCAGTACAAGCTGTGACCGCTGCAAAAACCGCTTTGGCCTTAGTTGCATTGTTTCCCCAAGAGGCAGCCACCAGAGAGAGAAACCTAACGAACCTTAAGAGAAGTAAACTTAAGAAGCATGTTCAGTTGCAGCTTTTGTACAAGAAGCACCGGCCTGTTGAGAATTTCGGAGATGATGAAGCGGTAGCTAGGAAGTTGCATCGGGTTATAAACAGCTCCCCTAGAAAGAAGAAGCTTAAAGGCTCGTCTACCTCCAATGGGGGGAATGCTATAGCGGGGGAGTTGAATTCTGAAGTATCAAATCACAAAGAATCCAGCCAACTGGAAGTTGATAATGGAGAAGCAGAATCAAGTCAGGCAAAGGAGAAAATGTTTGTAGATGGAGGATCACCGAGTAAAAGAAGGGGAAGGCTAAAACTAAAGAAGTTGCCTTTGAGCACATTTAGCTCAAGAGATCAAGCTAACCCGAAGGATGATAGTATTTCTGGAAGTGTAGCATTGAAAGACAAGAACATGGGTGAATTGTCGGGTTGTAACAATAAGCCTCTGCATTCAGTAGAGCCTTCTGTGGGGAACTCGATACCAGCAACGAGAAAATGCCAAGAGTTGAAGTCAGCAGCATGTGTGAATAAGGCTATACAGTCATAATAATTTATTCTGTTCTTCTAATAATGAGTCGTAGTTTGTAAAAGTTGTAGGATTCTTGATGTTTTCCTGTAATTTCAAATACAGAAATAGGCTTTATTTGCTTTTTAGTTTGTAAGTTGTAATGAAGACTGGTTCAGAAAATGTATAGCTAGAAAAGATCAATGACTTGTTGGCAAATTAGTAATTCGTGTCATTCAGTTTTCATTTACAACGATTTTTTCTTAAACATTTTGATGTAATAATTTCTCTTCATTGATATAAAAACTAGTTTCCTTTTTTTTTCCTCTGTATATAATTATGTTTATGTTTTTACCACGTGTTCTCATTTTCAGCCTCCACTATCAACAAAGTTTCATTTTCTAATAAAGTTTCTCCATCTTGTAATCAACAGTTTAATTCCAAATAATAAGCTTAACAATTTCAGTAAAGTAATGAATCCACGATTAGTTGGCGTATTTTTCGGGTGTTCATCTGTGGATGTGTTGAATAACCGAACTAAATTTGATATGAAATAAAGTGAATACTATCTTTCCTTTCTCCTTTGGACGTGTCCAACTGGTTTAGGGCCACTTTTCTTGTTCTATTTCCCAATTTTTAAGCTTCCCATTATTATTACCCTTTAAACCATTTCCATTTCTATGTCCGTTAGCCAGATTCATTCAGGGATTGTTCCTTAATAGTTTACGACTACGTGTTACATTACGCACAAAAATAAACAAATTAATCTGATTCCTTAAATTATGTCTCGATTTCTCTAAGAATGAAAGTCATTTGCTGTATTCTACAACATATTATAATGAAAAGCGACGTCTAAAAAACTCTTCATCATCTGCAATGAAATGCCAATGTGAAATCAAATCAAAAGGATCAATAATATACTCACTAGGGTCACTGGGTCAATACCCTTTATGGTTTTACACATTCTTCACTAATATGAATGTCAACTACCAATTACATGTTAAAAAACATGTCTTTGTTGTTACTATCTCTCCACGTGTCACAAATATCACGTCACTAATATACATTTTTAGTTACTCATTAGTCAAAGAATTTTAACCAAATGTAACAAACCAAAACAAAAGAATAGCAATCAATATCCATATATGTGTGAAGGACTTCAATATGAAGCATACGAGCAAAACCCGTTTAAGTACCCACAGAGACTTGAAGATTTCTCATCCCGACCTGTAATTTTCCAGTATCAGCTTCTTCGTTTTTCATCTCAATCTGAGAACAAGTATTCACATTAAGCCAAGGGTGTTGCAGACACTGCTGTGCTGTAGGCCGCTTCTCTGGTGAAAAATCGAGAAGCGGAATAAGAAAATCTGAAAACTCTTTGGCATCATTTGCACAAAATTTGTATTTGTCAATAAGTAAACGTTCCAGGGGACAAAACTTCAGTCTTCGAATCCTTTTTAGATCCCCATGTCTATCAAAGAAATCCTTCGAACGAGCTCCTCCAATAGCTATCTGCAACGAATTGAAATATAAATAGGCAAAAAATTAGTGGTGTATATTCGTAAGAATTATAATGAAATTGTAAGCTTACCTTTTTTGGCATCTTTCCTAGGAGTTCCATCATTAACGCTAAGTGATCCTGAAACCAAAAAGTTCGCATAAGAAAGCCTTACATATCTTGAGAAGAATCAATTCTGGTCCTTTACACAAAGTCACAAACTATAACCCTCCAAGTTTCTTTTCAAGAAAATTCAAACTTAATAAGCTAAGCCATCTTATACCAATACTTTAAAAATCCCTGCCTAGGGGACAGCAGATTTTTTACATTGATCTGATATTTATAAAGAGAATGCCCAACTTTATGCATCTAGGAGGCATCAGGCCCCTAACTAATATTGGTGTCTTTTTAACTCTTAAATCTTAACACATATTAGAATATGAATTGCAGTTTAAAATATAAGCAACAAAAAATAGAATACCATAAACAGTTATAAATGTGGATAAGGCCAGAGAAAGTGTCGAACCTCATCTTCGCTAAAGTCTTTTCCATCCTTAGGAGCAAACATCATGTCGCCGGTAGCCAGCTCAAATGCAGTACAACCAAAAGACCACATATCAACCGAAAAAGAATAGCCAGACCGTAGAATGACTTCTGGAGCTCTATACTGTCTTGTCTGAATCTCTTCAGCAAACTGCTTATCAGCCCAACATGCATTTCCAAAATCAACGACCTTGCATCTAACATCAACTCCATCCAAGCACTTTCCTGATTTTGCTGCTCCTCCAACCGAGCCTCTTCTTTCTGATATCTTGGCAACTGCCCTCTTTGCTCTCCTTTTCAACTTTTTCTCAATGAGATTCATGGTAGCTCCGCCATTAAACACACCTTCAGGCTTTTTGAGAATTGGTGATTGGCCAGAACGAATCGGATCTTTGGCAGGATCAATGGTGGAAAATAGAAGAATGTTTTCTGGTTTTAAGTCAGAGTGAATCAATCCGAGCTCCCTATGTAAGTAATCCAAGCCTATCAGAATGCATTTGCATATTTCTCGAACTTTATGCAACTCGAAACCTTTGTATTTTTTATGCCTGATTAACCTGAGTAAACTTTCGCCTAGAAATTCAAGGACCATGCAATGGTGCTGACCATTTGGCCCAGTGTGCTTGAAATGATCGATTAATCTCACAACACACTTTGAGTTTGACGGATCACTGTTTGCTATTGCTGATAGGATTTCAATCTCGTGAATTGCAGCTTGTGCAAAATGAGCTCCACTTTTCTGGATCTTAAGAGCAACATAATTCTGTACCAAAACAATTGATCTATTATGAAAGAATAAAAGGAAAAGCTCCCCAATTTCTAATCCAGACAGAATAAGTTTGAGAGAGGCCAATTCATTTCAAATACAAACAAAAAATTCACATAAAATCGAATTGAATTCCCTCAAAATTAGGATTCCAAGCAAGGGTTAAAGCCGAAAACCAAAAGAAGTTCAAAGTCTTAATGTGAATGGAATGATCATTATTAGTAACAGTAATTCTAATAACTGAACAGTATTCTAAATAACAGAAATATCAAAAGTGATAAATGTGATTCCTCCTTCCCTTGGAATTACATAATAAACAGAAACAAAACTCTGAATAAGAAAACGTATAGATGAGATGCTAAACTAACATGTAAAATCGCAGATTGGATCTATCTCCTTAATAACTAACTAGAAGCCAACAGATATGAGAGATCAGATCGATCTACCTGAACATATATCCACTTCAAAAATACAGAGGAATAGGACAACAAAAATATCCAAACCTAATGTAGATTTCAGGCATTTATTCATACACGATCAAATTAAGCCAAGAAGGAATACAAAGTGCATCGGAAGCAATTGATCGCGATAGAAAACGATAATGATAGAACAGTAATAACTGCAACAGGAGAAAAAAAAAAAGCAAGATCAAGCAATGATTAGAAGCGTACGGATGAGCGGGTATCGTAAGCAAGCCAGACAGTTGAAAACTGGCCCCAACCGAGTTTCCTCTGAGCAATATAACGGCCACCAGAAAACTGATCGCCGACTCTTACGGCATGGTATCCGCCTTTCCTGTAGGAGTCCATTCCCTCATCGTCCTCGGACTCAGACCCCGAAGAGGAAGACACGACATCGTATCGATAATTCCAAAGCGAACTGGATCACACTCACACAATATGTTCAAATTGAATTTGATCTGACAATGAAGAGGAGAATTCTGTTGAAAATTGGGATAAGGTTTAGGAGTGGGTGGGAATTGAGAGGAAGGAGAAATTATTATATGTGGTATGTGATCCAATGCAGTTTCCACTTTTTTCTCTTTCTCCATTTCCGATTTCTTGCATTTCCCTCTTTGAATGCCGGACTTGAATATCCACTTTTACCCCCTCATTTTCCATGTCTGTGAAAGTTGTTTGTTGGGGTTAGACGGAATCAATCATAGGCCACCTGCCTGCCCTTTCTCGTTCATTTCTCAATTATATGTTTTCTAATTTCTACTTGACCTGTTCAAACATGGCCGCCCTGATAATGGGTTCCATTTGGGCAAAAAAATTATTGATGCAAGCTCAGTCTGATCCAAACCCGTAAAAACCCGAGGACATATGGTTTGGATTTGGTTTTAATGTAAAAATCCAAGCCCGGCCCGCACATATATATTATTAATAAAAAATATATATATTTATATATAGTTAATTAATAAAAATATATATAATAATTAATATTTATAAAATATTTGTATATATAAAAATGAATTATTCATTAATGGGTGTGCTGAGTCAGGCTTAGAAATGAAATTTTTAATTTCGGCCCGATCCGACCCGACAACACTATATATATGAGTGAGACTGAGTTTAGGTACGGCCTTTTCTATGTCGGCCGTCATGGCCCGGCTCGAATCCGCCGAGCCCACCCCTTTAAATAGGTCTAGTTTCTATCCATTTATTCTCAATTTTTTTGACATATGATGTCTCAAGATGAGATGAGTTTTACCTATTTTGAATTCACCATTTTGGTTCTCAAAGGTCTTTTGAACTGCTTTGTTAGTTGTGGTGATTGACTGGTTGCTGCTTCCAAATCCCTTTTCAAAATGATTTTCAACTTATCTTTCTTTCCTTTTCTTTTTTCTTTTTTCTTTTTGATATTGCTTGAGAATAAGCAATATTTAAATATAGAGATTTATGATAAGTGAAAAATGTAGCATTAATTTAAGGTCATCTAAGCATGAAAATCAGCTTGAAATCACTCATTATTAGCAATTTTTATGCAGATTGCAGTGAAATAGGAAAGACTGCTGCATTTTTATTGAATGAGAGTGAACTTGAAGCCTGCAGCAGTGAAGGTAACGTGGTAGCATTTTATTGCACCACTGAGAGGTCCATTGAGAGGGAAAACAACATCTAGTGGCTAGGGGAGGTCGAATGGGAAGGCACCACATCATCTAGCTTTGTGGCTAAGCTTGTACAAGTTGGAGACCTCGTTGCTTTTTGTTTTTTTCAATCGGCCAATGGCCAAATGACTTGGAATATTCTGCCTGTATATAAGAACTTATTTTGGTTTTGTAAAATATACAATATCTACTATTATCATTTCACTTTTATCTTTACTTATCATTTTTAGTTGATAGAATAATATGTTTTCTTCTAAGATTGATGCGTCTATTTATATTATGTATAGCGAGTAGTTTTCCATCAAGTTTTACTAGCAATGGCGGGACTTGGCTGGTGATGTAGAACTTATTTATGCTAGATTTCTTTTGAAGGTTGATTATTTTATGTGTCTAATTACTCATGGACTCAGCCAAGTTCATGTACAATGAAAGCATAATGCACTAACCAGAGAAGTGTGAGCATGGATCTTGCAACAATCTCATAAATGTAAGTTTATAAGTCGATAGGTCTCATTTCTTGCATTTGTGCTAAGGGTTTTCTATGGTAAATTAGTAGAAGGTATGTAAAGTCTACTAAGGCATTGTTTGAATGCATACTTAAACTTAATGGAAGGCCTAATTTGTAAGTGGATAAGTCCCGGGGTGAAAGTATTACAGATCAATGTAGCAGGATGGTATGATATGCCTAGTTAAATCAGTACAAAAAACCTTAGATTTTGGAGCTTAAAATGTTGGCATTAATAGCTTCTATATCATTAGTCATCGCCAAGACTGTCGGCTGAGCTTATGTTTAGTTATTGTCTTTTATATAGCAATTTTG
>CAOJBJ010808536.1:0-11458 GCA_948291685.1 Euphorbia celastroides
GATCCTCTAGAAAGAGTTCCCAAGGATAAAGCAGAACCAGATCTTACAGATGCAGCGTTTCCAGGATATGATGCTGCCCACATGCAGATCCCACCCCTAAACACAGTAACACAGTTTCATTCAACCGACAAAGAGAGAGAGTCCGCAAATTATAGCAGAATTCCCAAAAAAGTAACATTTTTTATACTGACTTGCATGCTACAGAGAGTGACCGTCCACCATTTGGCCTAAATTCTAGGACTTTAACATCTCTTTGGGATTCACAAGTCAACAGACAAGCATCCTTTGCTTCTGTTGAAAAAAGTAAAAGCCAAATCACTTCATTCGTTGAAACTCATAATAACGCTAGATTACAGGAATTGTTGTCTGGGTCTGAAGGACAAACCTGAATCTTCATAATCACGAATTGTAACCTGATCGGGGCCAGAAATAAATGCAATAATATGTTTATGCTGGTGCCAGCTTACCCCTTTAAAGTCAACTTCTGGGAGCAAATTCACCTACAAGATCCCATATGAAAAAAGCGGAACTACAAAATATCAATCACAATGTTCCTCTCTATTTAAAGTTGTATAGTCTCCACTAAAATACTAGTGCTAAAACGACTTCCCGGAAAGAAAAGACAAGGCTGACAATATGCAAACATAGTGAAATGATGCAATGGAATTATGATCGAATTGGTATGAGGATAATACTTCAGCTTAATAATCAAGTTAGCAAAAAAATATGGCGCACTCCAAACGCTAGTTCTTCAAGTAAAACAACTAATCTCATAAAGGCATGCAGAGATAGAAGTCGGCTTCTCACTCGTTTGGATATTGAAATGTTTTGGTGTGAAAAGGGAAGGGATAACAGTACCCCTTGTGCAAGGAAAAATATTGAAAATTATGTCATGTCGTTGCAGCGACAAAACAATCGGAAAACCAAAATGGTTATCTACGTCGCCAACTCCTCTCTCTTTCCATAAAGTAAAAGATAAATATAAAATTCCTCCTCCCTCCCAAGCTTTTATTCATAATTTGATTATCCTAATACATTGAATACGTATCATATCTCCACTCTCGTCCTCATCAACCTTAATCAATCACAATAGCAATGAATAAAGAAGTAAAAAGGTATAGCTCACATAATCAGGATGGAAAATGCGTCTGATATAATCATTAGCAAAGCTCCGTACTGTTTTCAATAACCCTTTACTTTCAGTACCCTCTCCATTAGGCCTTTCTTCACGATGTAATTCCTGCTCTTCACTAGGTGGAGACAACAGATCTGCTTCAAATGAAATGGGGCTGAACACCATTCCCTAATCATCACAAATTCGCAAAGTCAACAACAAAATGAAAACCAAAACTCCCCTAGACTGAAAAATATGATATAAATCAACGAAAAGATAAGAACAATAACCAGAATTTTGCCATAAGTATCCTTGGCTACATCATCCGAGAGGCAGTCGGCAGTAACTGCAGAGTTTAATGAAGTGTAAGCAACAAATTTGAAGAAAAATCAGAAACCAAAACCTTGGAATTGAAGTATAATAAAATTTGCAGAGTTCATACTAAGATCTCGATTGATTTCACAGATAGTGACCGAATCGGGAGGTGGAAACGAAGGCATGTTGAAGGGGAAACAACAGCAATAATGAGGGAATTGGGGTTTAGGGTTTATAGATTGTTCCCAATTTCAGTTCCCGCTATTCTTCTTTTTTCAAGTTTTTTTTCAAGTATAGTTTCTAGCATTTTGCTATAAAGAGTCTTTTAAACCAATTAATTAATGTATTTAGTTCATGTTGTATACACGTTAATTATTTTTATTTAGTCATATATTATGTAATTTATTTTATTTCTTAGCTTTATACTCTATACTGTTTTATTATATAATAGAAAAATTGGTTATCTCCAACCTAAATTAAACGTTAATTTTAGAGTATTGTTGTTTTATAACTTTTGAAGGTTTGTTTTTCTCAATTTAGTGAAAATAATTGTGTAGTGGACCTTATATGGAAGTACGAGCATTCTAAGTGGATTGGAAAATTATACAGAGAGCGGAGGTTTTTAAACTTTTTTCTCATCTGACAATTGAACATAAATTAGGAAATTATTAATAAATATTAGATAGATTTTCAACGTCGGGTGAGACTCTCCCTATAAATTCTCGGACTAAATGTCGTCGTTTGTAGTTACAATTATGTAGTCTCAAACTCCCAGAATCAATACTGTTTTCCAGCACATTATATAATTGCTGACGTTAAATTTTGCAAGCAAATGTGCATCATCAAATAAATAAACATTAGAATTAGCTCTGTTCATAATCCACAAGTGGTCTACATGGTAGGAATAAAATTTTCTCGATATTAACCATTATACTGTTAACTATGAGAGAAAAGGACATATAATGAGATAAGAGTCATGAGACCCTTATTGTATTTGTGACTAGGTAGAAATCGAATCTCTCAAAGAATGTCGTCCACCACTTGAAATTGAAATCGATGAGCATTTTGCATAAAAATGGATGAGAAGTTTTACCGGTAATTTAGAAAACTAAGACGCTAATGAGATTTTAACAAATAGTTGTCAGTTAAAACTTAAAACCTTGTTTTTACTATTAAGTGCTCATGTAAAATTTCGTAGATTGTTCATTGTGTATGTGCGTGTATATGTAATTTCTTTTGGAATAAATGCATAGGCGATATGAAATTGCTTGATAGAGAAACGAAACGAGTTGGTTGGATAGTGATTTTGTAAGTACAGACATTTAAAAAGTAAAAACATAGACAAACTAGCATATATGTATTTCGATATAAAAATATATAGGTGCCATTTCTGTTGTGGTATTAAGCTAATCCCAATATTTTTGTGGCACATCATTTCATAGCGAAACAATGATGAATTGATAAAGTAGCAGAACTTAAGGGCTAATAATGCAAATTGACAAAGAAAAGTCAACCAGGGATTTTATACAAGGAGCAAAAATCAGCAAACTCTACATTATCATCATTTCAATATTAAATACTAGATAGTCACCTCAATTCGAAGATGAACAATACGAACGAAAATCCAGAAGTGTTCACATTGAAGTTCTGTAAACAACACTAATTTCTCGCTTCAACATCTTCATCAAAATGTAACATTAAAGCGAGCCATTCTAGTGATCAATCATAAAGAAAGCAGCCATCACAACACAATTTCATTCGGTTAATCTCCGAGTTAGCCAATGATGACTAAAGAAAGCATATATTGAGCTCTTGAACCAATATTTAACATCCAAAATCGAAGGAAATTCTGTGGCGCAATACAAATTTATCATTCTCGAGTTCCAGGGGAAATATAAGACAACAAAACTGAAAATTATATTCAGAATTGCAAACAACTGCAAGTGACATGGAATGAAATAAATAGAGACATAAAGGTCAGCACTAAACCTGCAAGAACAGTTGAAGGAAAGTTCAAACGTTCTTTAACTTCTTCATCTTTGAAGGGGGCCATCTGCCCTTCTTTCTCAATCGCCTTTTGCGAACTAGTCTCTTTCTTCGAAGCCGAATCTTCTTTGCTAGTTTCATCTTCAACTTTTGTTCCATTCTTTCCTGGAGTTTCGATTCGAGTGGCAATTTGTCAACAGGCACAACTTCTTTCTTGCTTTCAGCAGGGGGCTCGGTGTTTTCAGCTGGAGAGGCGCCATCAATATCTGCAGCAGCATTCACAATGACGGTTTTGCTGTGGCGAGATGTTCTCTGAAACCGAACTCCATTGATGGGTTTTGATTGAAGATCAAGGGGTTTGAACTGCAGCCGAGAAGCTGAAAGAAAAAAACAAAAAGATGCAAACAACATCAGAAAGGGTTCCAGCACAAAATTCAACAAAGAAAGCTGCATAACTGTTAAACAAAACCCGTCTCAAGAAGAAAAAAAGAGGGCTACGGTGACCAAATTCCAGCAACCATGTGGCAGAATTTGAAATTTATATGGCTCAATGAAGAGACTACAATTCTACATTTTAGAAATTAAACTACTTTGCAAGATTCAAGCATTTTTTTTTTCAAATTGCAGGCTTTACACAGAGCACATACTAAAGCAAAAGGTAGATTTGACTTGGGCCAAAAGTAACAGAAATCTGCAACAGGTGCATCACTTTCACAGGCAGCAAATGCTTTAAATAAGGGAAATGTTGCACTGATGTACAGAACCTTTGAGTCTTAACTGAAAATTGCCATATCTTACGGTGAAATCCATGTTCTCCAATAGCTTACAAGTTGTTCGATGAAATGCCCAGATGAGCATGAATAACAAGGAGACAGTTGGAGTAAAATGGCACTTAAAGCAACAATCATTGAACAAATTTAGCCTTCATAGAAGAAAAAGGAACCACAAAAACAGCACAAACGAAGCTGAAACTAAGTAGAAGCAATGAGCACAAGATGTTCGACGAAATGCCCAGATGAGCATGAAGAACAAGGAGACAATTGAAGTAAAATGGTACACAACGCAACAAGAGTTGAACAAATTCAGCCTTCGCAGAAGAACAAGGAGCCACAAAAACAGCACAAACAAAGCTAAAACCAAGTAAAAGCTACAAGCACAAGTTGTTCGATGAAATGCGCAGGTGAAGCAAAATGCAGCATAAAACAACCACGATTCAACAAGATTAGAGAAATTCAAATCAATTAAGCGAAGAGAGATTCAAGAGGGTAAAGATATTTATACCAGGAGTGGCAGCGAAGAGCGATGGAGAAGACGGATAAGATTGAAAGGAGAGATAAGAGAGGGAATGAGAGAAAAGGAGAGACATTTTTAGGTAATGGTGAAAAGATTCAGCCTCTCATTATTTGTATTCTACGCTTTGGATAAGGAGAAAATATAACTTGTCTGGTTCAATTTCACCTGACCCGAATTAACCGGTATTCCCAATTCTATTGGGTTTTGAAAAAAATGTCCTACGAAACCCCTTAATTTTAACTCATATTCTTTAATTATATATATATGTCCTTAGATTTTAACAATAAAAGTCTTCGAACCCTATTTTACAAAAAAATCTCAATCTCCTCCCTGAATTCCTGCCCCTGCCGCCTCCCCCATCGCCGAAAGCTCCGCCATCACCCGAAGTCCCTCCATCGTTACCGCCTCCCGTCGTCCGTCTTCTCTCTTAGATTTCGCCGCCTTCACCTCCACCTTCTTTCTCTGATCCCGCCGCCGCCAACGCATCATTCTCCCTCAGATCCCGCCGCCGCCGACACCGCCGCCTAGATCTGAACGAATGTCGCCGCGGAAACCGAAACCGCCACCAGATCTGACAAAAAAATGCCGTCGGAAACCAAAACCGCCATCAAATCTGAAACGAGCACGAAAAAACCACTGCCGGAACCCTGATCACGCCGTCGTCTTTGCCGATTTCAGCGCCTTCTCCGCCGTCTACCGCTTATCTCGCTGCCCTCACCGCCAGATCTAGACTGTTTTTGTTTGTATTTCGTTTTTTGGTTTTGATTGCCTTTGTTTTTAGTTTTCGGGGGAGATTTGGGCGGCGGTGGGTTTGAACGGCGAGATCTAGGCGACGGCGGTGTCGGTGACAGATTCCGGCGAGATTCCGGTAATAGTATACCTTATACTAACATTAGTATACTGTATACTAAACATGGTATACTAAGTAAAAATACACAAAAAAAAATAAAAAGGAAAAACAAAGACAAAAATAAATAAGAAAAGAAAAAAAAAAAACATAAACACATACAAAAAAAAATGGACAAAATCAAATAAAAATGATAAAAAAGAGATATCCTCTTCAATTACCGTAAACATTTCGCTTAATAAACTTAATTTTACTCGAAAATTCTCACATCTGCAGAGCAAATAGTTCTTTGATCAAGTTCCTAATCTCAGCAACTTTGCATGGACCAAAATATACACTCCTTACAACTAAACACTACACATTATTTACAAGCAACAGATTTACATGGGCATATCAGTAAATGTAATTTCATACAAGTCATTCGGGTAATTTGGAGGTTTTCGACATAAATATATAGGATATTCAGGCCAATGTATCGCCTTTTCGAATGCTGCATTTGCAGAGGGGACAGGTGGCATTAATCCGAAGCCATTTGCTGATGCATCCACAGTGAAAATGGTGTTTACATGGAAGTATATAAAGCTCCACTCCCTCTGTATATCTCGATAGGCAGATGCAGCAATCCTGGGAATTAAAAGAATTCAAGATTAACCGAAATTCAAATATCCTAAATCGCAAGATTCAGTTTGAGTTCATAATATCATAAGATGGATCATTTAGCATGTTTTACAGTTTCATTAATTTTCAAATGGTTTAAAAGCTCAATAAACTCGATTACTTTGATACAAGTTTTAGTTCCATTAAATTTCAATTAGTTTCAGTTCAATTGCCGCCATACATTCAGCTGAAAAGAACAGAGCCTTAAGATATGATCATGTTTTACTCTACAAATGCCAGGTCAGCATAAAAAAGGAAACCAAATGACTGCTTAAACTTAAATTTAATACAAGTATGTTCATAATGAAACAAATTCTTTAATCATTGTTCATCACAAGGGAATCACTGTGTTGATGATCAACATTTTCTTCTTATTCCCTGAATTCACTTCCCATTTTTCATTTTTTACCTTTTCGATTGATTCATTTCACCTCATTAATTCAAACAAGTTTTCAGGTGAGTCAAATAGAATCACAAGATCCACAACCGATTCAAATGCATTTAGATTCACCATGTACATCCGAACCGATTAATGATCGAATCGTAAGACTCTGATGACTATACAAAAATGAAATCATTTGCAATGCTAGTAAGAAACCGAGAAATGTAGACACTTACTGAATCCTCAGGAAGAAGAGCAAGTTCATCAGATTGATTGCTGTTGATCGATCCTAGCTTTGCTCTGAGCGATTCCCGGGTCTCATCATCATCCAATGGCCTCAATCGACTGTCAAGGCAATATCTATACTTGGGAAGACTTTTGATATCATCTTCTCTAGCGCCTTTTCTCATTGCAACAGCATAGACTACAGCAAAAATTGGGATGCAGCAAAAAACAATAAAGAAAACGATACATGCCATCCCAAGGAAAAAGAGAATGAAGAACACATCGAAGGCCAAAAAAACCACTGTCAACCTGCATTTTAATGAACAAGAAGTTAGTTGTTGGGCTTGTTTAAGAGAAATTACTGCGACTTTCTACCACATAAAGGTGAAGTATTTATAGGGTAGTTATCGCTTTTCTAAGGGGGTTTTAACAAGAAGCAACTATATATGTAAAGAAACTAAGAAAGAAAGTAGTGAACTTGATTCACCTAATGGCAAGAGCAAATGCTACAGCTAGAACTGGAATACAGCAAAAGAAAAGAGCTAAGAATATGATAAATGCCATTCCAATGCATAACAGAATAACGAAGACGTCGAAGGCCAAAGACACGGCCTTTAGCCTGCAATTCAATGAACAGGGGTAATTTGTCAGGCTATTATGTGTTTGCACTGAAGTAAAAAGGGAAAGAAAACTAATAAAGCGCTGCATCTGATGAAAAAATTCCATGATTTACCAATGAGCTTTGATCAAGAAATCATACTTTCTATCACGAATTCGATGCAAGCTTGGAACTGGTTAATGAAGGCTAATATGATAATCTATGGTGGAAAAGCTACCACTCTCTAAGTGTTTTGAAGCCTAATTTATTTAAAAGTGGCTTCTCCAAATACAGAAGGAAAAAAAAGAGTAGATTTCAAATTTGCTAATGTATTCTTCAATCTGCAGGATAAAGGCTAAAGTTGGCCCTTAAACTTCACAGTAACTCGCCCCATGCTCAACTTTTGTGTCACCGTTGCCTCCTAACTAGATTATTTTGCCAAAAGTGGTTCAAAATTATGAGTAAACTGGGAAAAAATATTCCCTTTTTGACTATTTAACCAATATGTCAAGTTGGCTACATTGGTACTAAAGTCAAAATGAACTGATATAGTGAGCTAAGTTGGAGGCTCGAAATGACAAGAATATGTGCAGTTAAAACAAAAAGGACTCACCAATATAAACGAGGAGCATATTGTATAAGTGCCTGACCGCCTACAACAATCCAGTAAAATCCAATCACCCACCAGATGGAAGATATAACCGTATTGATGGATTCCAACCGTTTGATAATGCTGAAAAGGAAATAAACGAAATGGAAGAAATTACAAATTAGTCAATTTCTAGTGAAAATTCTTTTCACAGAAATCCAAGAGGATGCATCCAGAAGATAACAAAAGGTGTCCTCAACGATAGATAATTACAGACCAAGAAGACAACTCTGAATTGAATATAGATCAACTTCAACGGTGAAACCAAACAGTACACAGGGAATAGACCAAGTAAAAGAATACAAATAAAGATGCAAATACTTGATGTGCTAATGGTAACCTACAAAGCTGAATCAACTAACACTACATAGAAGAAGTGGAATTAGATCCAATTTGCTAACTAATAGTCTAAATCATATCAAGCTGAAACTGAATATAGTTGGAACCTGAATATTTCACTATTCTCGTTTGGTAATTCTCGATAAATAGTTCTGGAATAAATAGTCTAGAAAAAACATAAGACACAGTACGATTGACAAGCCTTCAATTGTCTTATACAAGAAGAAGATTTAAATATCTGCTTGTACCTCATTTTTGAAAATATGTACCAGCAAAACAATTCATTTATATAAAACCAAGCTAAGAGCTCCTTCAAACGTTCAAAATGACAAAATTCAAAATGGTAGGAGCTAAAACTGTGTCATTCTGGCATGCCCATAGTAAGGTGTTGACTTGCTACATTATGATGGAGCCAGATTTAGACATTAGAAACGCGATTTGACTTCACTGACACTAAAATAAGTCCACAAACCCTACATTGATTTCATTTTGCAATTTACCCTACAATGACAGCCTTTCTCATTGAAGCTGAATATCTCGAAAACTATGGCGATGAAGTGAATTGCTAGTAAAGAGTCATAAAAAGGTATCACCAGTAACAAATACAAAATTTACGCACCAAAATCTCACAGCAAGAACAAAAACATCAAAAAATGTGAATAATGCACAATCAATATCATGGTAAATATACCTGTTGTGATCATCAAGATGATCCTGATCAATTCTTCTCCTTCTCCGATACTGAAAACACGCGAATCCGATATGAAAAAGACACTGCAGACAGTATCCCCACACCCAAATTCGCAGCGGAGTGGACGGTCTCTCTCCAGAGGCGGAAACTAACACCGCAATTGAGACCACAACGAAAGCCAAATTCCAGATTAGGTCAAGCACCATTACCGGAATTGAAATGCTGCAGCTTCTGTGGCTGCTCCGGCCCCCGGAATTGGAGGCGATTTCGCCGTCGAAATCGTCCGATCGGAGTTCCGCACAGTCTCCTAAGAAAATGTGGCGGAGGAGAGAGTACGTCGGCCCAATTCCGCCACCATGTGCAGCCAGCTGGTCCATTTTCAGGCGATCGGAGACGGATGATTGCAGAAGTTCAGAGAGAAGTAGATGAAATTTGGTTTAGATAGTGAAGTCGTTGAATTGGGGGAAGAAAAGATGAAAAACAGTGGTCAAAATAATAAAATTACATATTTTATTTATAATTTATGGTTAAAGTTTTTTCTTTTTTTTTTCCCTCAAAAAATTCACATTTTCCATATATTTGTTGCTTAGTTTTGCATTTTAAATCGGCCAACCACGTTCATATTTCTCCTAATTTATGTTAAATTGTCTCTCCCCTTCCAATTTTTTTAATAGCATCTTGCTTTTTAAACTTATTTAAAATAAACATTTAAATTTTAGAATTTTATGTATTAACTTTTTTTTGATAATATGTGTTAACTTCTGATTGAATGAGATTTTTGAAAAGTCAATCTAATCATAGGCTGACACTTACGTATCGAGATAAAATAGTACATTTTTATAAGTTGAAGGAAATAAAGTAGTATTTCACTACAAGTACCAGGAAACGAGAGAAAAATTTATAAGTTTAAAGAGAGGGATGTGATTTAGAACAAATTAAATGGAGTCAAAATATATTTGACCTTTTAACTAAATGAGTTCAAATTGTTGCATTCCTATCACTAAATTATCTAAAATAAGTGTATTCGTGTTTAGAGAAAAATTAAAAGATTGTATTTTCTTTATTTTATTTTTTTTTTGCTAAATACCTTCAAACATTCATAAACATGTCTCAAGTTATATATCATGCCCTCTAAACTTTTAGAAGGTTTTCTTGCTCTCTTAAACGTTTTTTTATAATCTTTTATTCCCGTAAACTTGTTTAAAATAAACTTTTAAATGTTTAAATTTCGTATATTAACTTCTAATTGAATGATATTTTTAAAAATAAAGTCAATCATGAATAGATACGTGACATTTAACGAGTAAAATGTAATTTTTATAAATTAAAGGAGGTAAAATACAAAATTTAAGGAGAGAACAGATTTTTGAAAGTTCGAGAGGAATTCAAAATAGGTCAGAGATCTCGATTTATTTGGACTTTTTTTTCACTTACAAAAATACTACACTCTATTTTTATTTGTTTACTGTAAAAAACAATGGGTAAGGAGAGGATTTAGGGTTTATGAGTATTTTTGTTTTATGCATTTTATATAAAATTCAATATCAACTCTCTCACTCCTAGAATGACTCTGTCCTTCAGGTAGGGAAATAGCAAAGCTCAACAAAAATGGCGCCTAACCCAATTTCTCTCACGCGCAATTCCCCTCTTCTGTACCGTTTATTCTCTTCTTCTTCAAAACCCATCTCGAATTTCACTCAAAAATCCCAGCTTTCCTTAAACCCTATTCAGTTGACTAGTTTCAAAGGCCTGTTCTTCCTACAATTCCCTCTCTTATCCCCTCAATTCATATTTGTAGTTAACTTTAGGGCATTTTCTGTGATTATTCGTGTGAAAACCAAGTTTGTATTGGCAAAATGTTAGTAAATTGCAGAAATTTGAGAAAGGAAGGGTTGTCTGGACATATGGAAAAGCTTCTGTTGAAAGCTAAAAGTGGAGCGAAAAGGCGGATACACGTGGCGGCAGCGGATTGAGCATGCAGAGAGGATATGGGAGTGATGTGACAGCTGCAGAAAGGGGAGTGGACATCTGATTTCGGCAGTTTCTTTGGTACCATTTTCGTACTATGATAGATATTTTAATGCTTGAACCTTATGAGGTCACGTCTTCTGTCAAATGTGGATCTAGCATTTTAATATCTTTTATTTTTAGATATTTTGTCAAGAGAGAGAATAATATATTAAGCTCTCTTGTTAAGGAAGCGAGACATTCTTCCTGTTTCATATTCTGTATTAACTCTTCTTGTCTTCTTCTTTCATCAAGGAATAAAGACTATGTTCGTAATTATGGTTTCTGCTTATGTTTCAGTTATGAAGTGTGAGTAATCTCCTTGTAGGTGATAGCCTTCGAGGTTGTTGTATTG
>CAOJBJ010808811.1:0-12633 GCA_948291685.1 Euphorbia celastroides
CGGAGTTGCCAGACTGTGAGCACGCCCACCGGTTTTGTACCAAGTTAGACCTCTAGTGAAGCCTGATGTTATGGAGTCGTCACTTAATTAAATTTTTACAGGTCAATTAAGAAAACCCTAAAAAGTAAACCAGAGATGGGTTCGGGGAACATGTAATGACTTGCGTGTTGGACTATATGAAATGCAGGTGAAAGGATGCTTTTTCGTTATTTGACTTGACACCCGTAATTATTTATGGATTGGCCTACATATCCATGTTGTATAGGGAAATCAAAGTCAATGTAGTTCGGGAGAATGCCTATTGAAAGGCAAAGGATGCTTTATGCATGAATGTGTTTTAGTCAAATTGGGTTTATTTTACCAAATTAGTTTATAGACTTTAAGTCTGAATGCTTATTTTGAAGGCTTTAATGCAGTGTGATTATATATGATGAGAGCACCTAAATTTATTTTAGGGTTTAGTTGAAGTGGAATGACTTTATGTCAAGAGTTGATTGATTGTGGGTTTACCTAAATTCATTTTAGGGTTTAATTCCATGTTGAGTGGCTTCATGCCGAAAGATTACTTGCTTACCTAGCTCTAATTTAAGATTTTCTTAATTGACCGCTTTAGGTGATGATAATGAGAATGACCATTTTAGACCGGAGATGAATGAAATGCAGAGAAAAGGGAATAGAGAATTATACCTTGTTCGCCTTGGAACCGCTCCTCAAATCCAGATTAATTCAATTAAATTTTAGTTTAAGTTAAAATTTAACCGGGCAACAATTCAAATGCAATTCAAAATTAAGACTCTAGTTGACAGACAGAAAGCTTCGAAAAGATCGAATAAGAACTTAGAGAGAAGAGGCTAGTGCTCCGAATAGCCGGGGGTCCTGATTACTGAGGCTGAGGGGCCCTATTTATAGGTGAAAGGAACTGAAAAGGCGGGAAAAAGGGCTTCCTGGCGCGCGTGCGCCGTTGGATGGCGCACATGCGCCGGTCATCGGCGCACGTGCGCCGTTAACGGTGTATGTGCGGCTACCTGGACACTTCGTTCGATGCAATTCTTTGCGTTTTTCACGATTTTCGGGAGTTTCGGACCTCCGAAAATAAATCCGAGATCAGTTCTGCGATCCTCGTCCCGTTGCGGACGTTTTGAGTGGTATGTTCGTATGCTTCTGGAGACTTTTACCGAAGCTGCGCTGTGTCCTTCGACTGAACTTTCAAGCTGAAAAATCGAGTATTCACAGGATGTCGTGCAACAGCTTATTGCGCCATCACCGAGGTCCAATGAGAGGGGAGAAGGACTGAAGGAGGAAAAGGGAGGCCAGATGGAGAAGAGCCATGTCTCAACTTAGTAGCCAAGTCTTGTGCAATTGGTGCAACTTGCACTTTTTCTTTTTAATAGTTTATTTCGACCAATGATCTTTCTCTTTTGAACAATGACCAACTCTATATATAGAGAGCTTCTTGTGCTTTGTACAAACGTCTTTACTTAGTTTTTCTTTTGTTTTTGTACTTTATTTCGTGTTTAATACAAGTATGTTTCTTTTTAAGATTGTCGTGTCTGTTTTTATTATGTGTAGCGAGTAGTCTCCCAGCAAGCTTTGCCACCAACCTGACGGGGTTTGGCTAGTGGTGTAATATTTATCTAAGCTAACAAATACTATGAAGGTAGATTGGTTTTAGAGACACTTTTAGAGACACTTTCAGAGACACTTTTAGAGACACTTTTGTTTGGTGGGGCAGATTGGTTTGTCTTGGTTGTGTTTTGGGTGTTTGATAGGCTTTTTGGTGGTGGTGTGTAGATTATTTTAGTGTGAATTGAGAGTTTTTTTAAAGTCATTTGGGTTTTATTAGTTTCCAAAAACTAATGGGGTTTTGTGTGTGAACCAAAAACACTCAACTAGTTCTGTTGTTCTTATTATTTCCAGCCTTATTACAATCCCATATTCTGAAACTTAACACTTTCAACCATCCTCAAACATTCCCATTTCGTTTTAAAATTGTCGCGTCTGTTTTTATTATGCGTAGCGAGTAGTCTCCCAGCAAGCTTCGCTAGCAACCTGACGGGGTTTGGCTAGTGGTGTATTGTTTATCTAAGCTAACAAATACTATAAAGGTAGATTGTTGTATGTAATAACTGTTTTATGGGTTCGGCCAAACTCATATTCAATGGAAGCATGAAAGAACTAACAGAGAATTGTAACCATGGATCTTGCAGCAATCTCATAGGCATAAGGTTGTAAGTGAATAACTCTCATTCTTTATGTTTTGTGTCAAGGGTAATATAGATGAATAGGTGAGGAAAGCAACCTGTCTAGGCATTCTATAAATGCTTGCTTAGATGAATAGGTTGTTAGTGGATAACTCTCATTCTTTATGTTTTGTGTCAAGGGTTTTATAGATGAATAGGTGAAGGAAGCAACCTATCTAGGCATTCTATAAATGCTTGCTTATTTGTAATGCTTAAGGCCAAATCTGTAAGTGGATAAGTCCCGAGGTGAAAGCTTTCTAGATCTAGGTAGCAGGTGACCGTACCATGCCTAGTTAACTTCATGCAAGAGACCTTGAACCTTGGTGCTTAATACATTGGCTTAAATAAACAAGATATCAATAGTTCCCGTTAGGACTGCTGGCTAGGGTTGTGTTTAGTTATATATTTTTCTTCATAGCAACTTTGTCTTTGTTGTGTTTGTCTTAGTTTTAGTATGTCGCATTCTTTTATTTTCAGTAATCAATATTCACTACCAATCAACTTTAATTGAATTTATTCTACTAGATTGCCTATAGGATTTATAACTCATAAGCTTGCTCCCTGTGGAAATACAACACTTGGACTCGCCATCTATATTGCTAATAGACATAGTGCACTTGCTAGAGTCACATTTGCTGACAGCACAAAGCTTCTTGGATACCCAAACTCACTTAATTTGTTTTATAGGAATGCCTGAGATCCATTGAAAATCAAATCATTGAAGAATCATGATGGTAGAATCTTGATGCAAAGAAGCAAGTGATGAAAAGACCTTCATCCTCAAAGATCAGAAGAAAATAAGGCAAAGATGATAATTAGTAGGAGAGAGCTGCTAACTCACGAAGAAAAGATCAATACATGAAGATGGGAAAGGATGTTGTTGGGAGGACAAATCCAAGTTGAAAGGATTTAGGAAGAAAAGACAACCAAAATTCAACAAGTCAAAATTTGACTTCTTTTACGGTTCGGAGTCAGACATGGCACCCAACAAGAGAGACAGAAAAGTGGAGCCTAATCAGAAAACATGCAGCAAATTTAAATTTCAAAGGCCTAATACCCTATTTGGGTCCTCAACTATTCCCGATTTTTCAGTTAAGGACCCAACCTTTTCAAGTCACCAGTTGAGGGCCTGAAGTATTAAAAAGTAGTGTAGTTAAGGGCCACCGCACCAGTTCACCAGATTCAGCCTTGTGTTTGTGGAACATGCGCCCGCCACATCAATAATTTGACTTTTCCAACCAATACATATGTGCCACGTGCCATGTCACCTTAAAAAAAATAAAATAATAATGAAACTAAAAAGAATCCCAATTCTTGTGTTCACCTTTAATTAGAGTTGTAACCGTCTCTAATTTTGATTTATGTACTTTATCATTCAATAAAAAAAATCCCAGTTAACCGCGTCATACCCCTTCCCCTTCTCTAATTCATCGCCTGAGAAACCCAATTAACCCCATCATCCCCGATCGAAGCTCCTCTCAAATCCAATCTCTGGCGAAATCAATTAACCCGTCATGCCCCCTTCCCTCCAAACCCACCGCCGCCGTTTCTCAGCCCTTCTCCAGCAGCCGTCGTTTCTCCCCACAACGTGAAGAGTTCTGGCGAATCTTCTCTCCGGCGATTTGAGCCAATTTCCAGCGAGTTTTGGGGATTTCTGGCGTGTCTCACCCTCTTCAGTGATTTCTAGCGGTTTGGGTTGATTTCTCCTCTTGATTTCAGTTGTTGATTTTTGTTGTTAATTTCGATTTAATTGGGGGTTGGGTTGCTATTGACGAGTTGATTGGGTTGTTGTTCTTAGTATTGATTGGTTATGTTCTTGTTTTTGGACATTTGAGGAAATTAGTGTTAATGAAAGTGTAACTATATGCTTAATTCAGTGTAATTTGGGGCGAGGGCGGTGGTTTTGGTTGCCGGCAACGGGAGCTGTGATTTCGGGAAAGGGAGGATGTGAGATTGTGAGTTTTTGGCTGTTTTTTTTTGTTGTTTATAGGTTGATTTAGGTGAATTTGGCTGTTGATGTTGGTTATTTGTTGTTGATTTTAGCCGGATTTTTGTTTTGCCGGAGTTTTTGTCGTCAGATTATGGTGGCCGGAGTTTTAGTCGTCGGATTATGATCGCTTGAATTTTTGTTGTCGGAAAAACAACTACGCGCCAGAAAAGTCACCGGACGCCACGTCAGCCCTCAGACCCTTACTTGCACCATTTTTTCATAGTTAGAGCCCTTAACTGGTGACTTGAAAATGTTGGACCCTTAACTGAAAAATCCGGAATAGGTAGAGACTCAAATAGGGCACTAGACCAATTTCAAAAATAAATGACGTACTCCCACTGGCGGTAAGAAGGAGTGGCTAACTTTTAGAAATTGTTCACCTTATCAATCATTGTAACAACAAATCTAAATTTAGTAACTTTGTTTGTGTCACATCAGCTATATATTCCGTCACTCTTAACAGTGTAAGAATTACCAAATTTGGAAAACCGCTATAACTGATAGAATTTTCTAATTTCTCTACATATTTATATCAGTTGTTTACAAGAACGCCAATATAATTATGCACAAATTTTATCGGTTGTTTACGAAAACTGATATAAATACTAAGTAAAAGACTGTTAATAATTTCTACCATCCCATTTCGTATCGGTTTGAAACATGCACCCCTTAGTAATTCATGCTCCGCCCTATGAAAAACAGTATTCTATCGGTTTTCACTAACAACCGATACTATTAGCATGATACAATTTCCCCGTTTTACACTAGTGAAATTACCTTGACCGACCAAAAATGTATAAAAACCCCAAAATTCATCTCTCTCATTATGCAAATTAACACAACTGTTAGTCTAAAACTACACAAACCTTCAAAAGATCCCCAGAATCATAAAAATCACAATGGCGAAAACGAAAATATCAAAGGGTGAAAAAGCAAAGAAGGCCTTCACCAATCGAAGCAACTATAAGCCTCACCAATTTAAGGAAGCGGACAAAGTACAGCCATCAAGCTATCTTGAAGATGATTTTTTGGTATCTATCGAACAGTATGCTCAACTACTCAAAGATCAAAACTTGATAGAGTTCTACAAAATTGAGCCTCATGAGACAAATCCACGTCTTGTAAGAGACTTCTACGACAATTTGATGATCCACGAAGACGATACAAACATCTTAAAGACTTCAGGACAAGGAAAGCAAATCATTCTAAGCCCGAAATTCTTTGTCAGACATCTGAGAATGAAAGAATCAGGAATAATCCTCTGAAACTCTGGTGATGAAAAGCAATTTAATTATAATCCAAGAATATGGTTGGAATAAGGAGCTCCACATACTTTCCTGAACACCTAAGAAAGATTCGATTCTTCCTATCTCATGTTCTTATCCCAAGAAGAAACCCCCCACAACTTATCATCCAATTTCCAACATTGTGTGCTGTAGAATATTATGGATAGTGTGGAGATCAATATGTTTGTACTGATTATCAATCACATCAAACACAACCGATATAGTCATGGGAATTAAACTTGTAACATTCATTTGTGAAAAGTTCGAGATAAAAGGAAATCAAGAGGATAGAATTCAAGGGTTTGCTATCAACAAACAAATATTTGATGAACTTTCTTTTGATCACGTATGGGATGAAACCAAAGCCAGACAAGACAAGGAGAAAGTGCAAGAAAGAAGAAGGTTGAAGGAGGCTGGAATAGATATTCTTTCTCATCCAAGAAAAAGAAAAACTCCAAAACTTGAAGGAATAAAGATTCCAACAACTAGAAGATATATGATTATGAATGCTCTCACACTCTAACTTAGTGTGGTGCGGTATATATATATATATATATATATATACTCAACAAGTAGGGTTACAAGACATTTACAATATACATACAATTTTAATTACATACAATTACTCTAACATCCCCCGCAAGTTCAGCCATGGTGTTGACAACGGCCAACTTGTCACGAAGCATATGAAAGAGAGAATGAGACAAGGCTTTGGTGAAAATATCGGCGGTTTGATCATCTGTTGAAATGTAGCGCACCACAAGTTGTTTACTAGCCACCCATTCACGCACAAAATGAAAATTTAACTCAAGATGCTTTGTTCGACTGTGAAAAATAGGGTTTGCTATAAGATAAGTTGCACTGAGGTTTTCACACCAAAGAATAGGTGGGGAAGTCAACAAAAAAATATCATGAAGAAGCATTGTAAACCATGCCAACTCTGAGGTGGTGAATGCTAACGCACGATACTCGTCCTTAGTAGAGGACTGGGACACAGTGCTCTTTTCCCGAGATGTCCAAGAAACAAGATTGCTGCCATGAAAAATCGTGAACCTAGTAACAGAATGTCGATCATCAGGATAGCCTGCCTAGTTCGAATCTGAAAAAGCCTGAAGTATAATCGCTCGTTGGGGCTGAAATCGAAGTCCATGACCTGAGCTAGTCTGAAGATAGCATAAAATACGCAATAAACAATGGGCGGATGACGTACTTTGCTTTGCTGCTTGAAACTTCTTCAAAATTATGAGATGGACGGATTCGGTTCTGAGACATGTCTGATGGTTTCTCGAATTCGGTTCTGAGATGGACGGATTTGTAGAGATAATAGGGGATGACGTACTTTGCTTTGCTGCGTGAAACTTCTTCAAAATTACTTGTGCTTAACTTTACCCGAGTTCATGATCTTGCATTTCATCAGCTGATATAATGGAGCAGAGTAGTGGATACACAATAAACAATGGGCTGAAACTAGAGGAGGACAAAGAAGCAGATCGCATCAGTGCATTACCAGATTCTATGGTTCAGCGTATTCTCTCCTTTTTGCCTTCAATCAAACATGCTATTCATTGCAGCATTTTATCCAAAAGATGGCAGGACCAATGGACTGCCTTCCAGTTCTCATTCTTGATCCCACTGATATGACTAATGAACGCTTCTTCAAATTCACCGAAAACATCTTAATCTCCTACGATTGCTTCAAGATTAAGCAGTTCTACATCAAATATCTTCCCACATTCAAGCAAGATCCCCATTTTCTTTCCAAAATCCGTTTTGCAGCGAGAAGAAATGTGGAGGATCTGACTTTGTCTTGCAATTTCTTCAGTGGAAAGTATACGTTGCCGGAATTCCTGTTCAATCATGCTTCATTGGTTAAACTGCGAATTATTAATTGTAAGTTTATCCCTAATGGAACTGTCAACTGGGAACATCGCAAGAAATTAAGTTTGATTTCCTGTACATTGCCTCACCAAACAATTCATAGTGTTTTATTGGGAAGTCCGTCTCTTGAATACTTGGTATTATCCTCTTGTGATGGGTTCAACCAGCCGTTATTGCTTAACAATCTTTGAAAATACTGAAGGTGATATCTATTGGAAGTTCCTTTCCTGAGATTTTATGTCCTGCTCTTGAAGAATTATCTGTCACGAGATCTGCAAAATATGTTAGTTTTTCAAATCAAGCTATCTAAAAAGTTCTATCTACCTGTCGGTTAATTTTGAAGTTATGCAAGTGTGCTGGGTTTGATGAGATTGTAATTGCTTCCGAATCATTGAGAAAATTGGTTTTTAGAAGTCTCAAAGGATCTACCATTCAAATTTCATGCCTGAATCTTGAGGAGTTAGAGTTTTTGGGTGTTGATGACGTTGGAGCGCTTGATTTGAAGAATGTGACATCTTCAGTATCTGCTTCTGGTGATTTTAGTGTCAATTGGAGAGCCCGATCAGGCCACCGGAGAAGATTCTCTTGTAGTATGCATACCTCAAACAGTAAAAATCAGGCAAACTGCCATAGAACCAATTGTAAATTCAAGTGCTCTGTTGGAAACTTTTCACTGTTTGACTTTGTTCAATTCTTTTTAACATTCGGTTCATATTTACCAATTTTCTATTTTGTGACCATTTATATGCAGCTCGAATTTTAATGATAAAATCCCTGGCCTTTGAAGGACTCTATCATCAGGTTGAAGAGCTGTAGAATTTCAGCATGTTTTTTTTCCACAATCGAAATAGTAGGAGAAGAAAGACCCCGAAATATGTAATTATAGTAGTTCTCTTTTGGATTGTGAATTAATAGACTTTCTTTGTTGGTTATGGGGTAATACTCCGGGAGTCACGAAACATGACAGCTGCGTTATTATCATCTAAGTGAAATAGAATCAACTGCAGTGCTTTGGTTATTTCTTTCATTTTGATCTCTATTAGCTAATTTTCTGTTAAAAATAGCTCTCGAGTGAAATAACAAGTTACATATTGTTGAGACGCGAATTATTGTTAGAATAATGATTCAAAATTCAAGATATTATTATTAGGTGTTATCCAGTAATTTGAATTTGTCATTGATTAGATTAGAAAATCAGATTGTTAATGATATTGTTAAGATTTTGTGATTTGTTAGTTAGATATTTGGTCAATATAAAGAGGCTTTATTGTTCAGTAAAATTAACTCATAAATAATACAGTTTGAGTTCAAAAAGTTCTCCATTCTCCTGCTAAAAAAAGTTCCTACAATTGGTATCAGAGCTTTAATGGCCTTAAGGGCTTTGTGAAATGGGTCTCTGAGTTAACACTTGAGATGCTATATGTGTTCCAATAATGAAAAAGCTAGCACAAAAAGATGCTAGATAGATGTTGCTACGGAAAAAGCTAGCACAAAAAGAAGTGTCAATGACTCGTGAAGAAAAAGTATGGGCGTTTAGAAATCTGTCAAAGATTGATTGAAGAGAGTGTCAATTTGACAAGAGTAGCTCATGAAGAAAAGAAGAGTATATGAAGATGGTAAAATAGTGCATCATTGAATAAGAATTTTGAATCAAGAGGGAATATTAGAATAATGATTAAAAATTGAAGATATTATTATTAGGTGTTATCTAGTAATTTGAATTAGTCATTGATTAGATTAAAAAATCAGATCGTCAGTGATATTGTTAAGATTTTATGATTTGTTAGTTACATATTTGGCCTATATAAAGAGGCTTTATTGTTCAGTAAAATTAACTCATGAATAATACTGTTTGAGTTCAAAAAGTTTCCATTCTCCTGCAAAAAAAAAATCCTACAATTATCCATTAGTGTCAAAACAAGAAATGGTATGAAAATACTGATCTTTGAACAGTTGGCGTCTTCTTCCTCCAACAATTATAAAACTTAATGATAATAATATGTGAATAAAATTATACTACTAACGATAATTCTAATAATGTTTAGTTATTTTATTTGTTCAAGGGCAATAATGACAATAATAAGTCAATCACATTTTTTTGAATATTTCATTTCAATTTATTTTATTTACATGAAAATAAACGTGAATTAATTAGATATATATAAGGATGCAAGTTACATGATCCATATAGAGTTAGATCACTACTGGTAATTGTGAACATGAGTCGCCAAATTAATGAACATGCGCACTGGTTTTATACCAAGTTAGACCTCTAATGAAGTCTGGTGTTTAGGAGTCGCCACTTAATTAAATTATTACAGGTCAATTAAGAAAACCCTAAAAATGTTACCAGAGAAGGGTTCGGGGAACATGTCATGATTTTTGTGTTGGACTAAATGTAATGCAGGTGAAAGGTGTTTTTTAGTTATTTGACTTGAAAACCGTAATTAATTACAGATTGACCTACATATCCCATATTGAATAGGGAAATCAAAGTCAATGTAGTTCGGAAAAAATCCCTATTGAAAGGCAAGGGATGATTTATGCATGAAGGTGGGCTTTTTGGCCGAGTTGGGTTTATTTTACCAAATTAGTTTATAGTCTTTTAGACTGAATGCTTCTTTTGAAGGCTTTTAATGTGATGTGATTGTGTACCTAAATTCATTTAGGGTTTAGTTAAAGTGGTGTGACTTTATGTCAAAAATTGATTAATTGTGGGTAAACCTAAATTCATTTTAGGGTTTAATTCTATGTTGACAAGGCTTATGCCGATTGATTGATTACCTAGCTCCAATTTAAGGTTTCCTTAATTGACCGCTTTAGGTGATAAGAATGGCCATTTTAGACCGAAGATGAATGATATGCAAAGAAAAGGGAGTAGAGAATTATACCTTGTTCGCTTTGGAACTGCTCCTCAAATCCAGATTATTCCAATTAAACTTTAGTTTATGTTCAAATTTAATCGGGCAGCAATTCAAATGCAATTCGAAAATTAAAGACTCGATTCGACACACAGAAAGCTTTGAAAAGATCGAATAAGGACTTTAAAGAGAAGAAGGCTAGTGTTCTGAATAGCCAGGGTCCAGAATAATGAGGTTTAGAAGTCTATTTATAGGCAGAAGGGGCTGAAGGGGCTGAAAACAGCCTTCCCGGCGCACGTGCGCTGGCGCCCATGCGCCAAGGTCGGCGTATGGGCGCCCCGGCCGGCGCCTGGGCGGCTGGCGGGACTTGTTCGGTCGGTGTAATTTTTTCGCGTTTTCGCTATTTTCGGGAGTTTCGGACCTCCGAAAAATAATCCGAGACCAGTTCTGTGATCCTCGTTTCGTTGCGGACGTTTTGAGTGGTATGTTGGCATGCTTCTGGAGACTTTTACCAGAGCTGCGTTGTGTACTTCGACTGACTTTTGGAGCCGGAAAATCGAGTATTCACAGTAATGTATTGACATATGGAGAACAATGTATCATGGCGACCTAAAAAAAACAAATCATCACAAATACTTCCTCAAATCACGAAGAATTGATCACAATATCATGAAGCCAACAGAGAATGTGCACGATCATGATTACTAGCTGACGCATATTCAAGATGCTCGTGAAAAATCAAAAGTGAAACAAGATTCCATGATAATATAAGAACAGTATGATATTGCATAAATTGAGCAACCTTGTGTACAAAAAGCTATTTATGGTCATGTAATGGTGAGATATTGTAAACCTCCAACTAGACCGCAAAATAGCATTGCATCATCAAAAGAAAACCAGTGGTGGTCAAGCCCTCAATATTCCTGGAAGGAGTGGACACACTTTTACAATACACCACACCAGCTCTTTGCCAGTTGAGTGAGTCGACTATTTGTTGTCTCCATGGGGTAAAATGGTCCAATTTTTAAAGTTGAATGAGACTAATTAGTGCATTTTTAAAAGTTGAGAGACTAGAGGGGACGTTTTAAAGTTCAAGGCAGCATGATGCCATTTATGCCATGTTTAGAGGGCTATTAGTTATTAACAAGTGGTCGACAAAAGTTCAAGTCAATTGCTTGATTAGGTATCGTCTCCCACTAACCACACGATCTATAGAAACAATGGATAATAAGTTTTAGGAGCTTAATAATGTGTTGGTAGGAGGTCTTGGATTCGAAACTCAGCCTCTTCAAGGATATACTAATTATTCAAAAGAAAAAAAAATAAATGCATCAAATTTTACAATTGATTTGCTCTAAATACAAGTTCATGACATAACCTAACCAAACAACAAATTATTTACGCTTGGTACCCTCCTCTCCGCATTCAGTAACGTAAAACAACCCACTTTTAAACTTCTTTTTGGTTTTATTTGCATTTATCTATCAAATCATTTATTTTTTGAACATTAATAAAAAATATAATAAATTGACGCATGTTAGGTATCATTATTTTTAATAGTTGGTGTTTCAGCATCAATGACGAAAATCCTGAACTAGTTAACACTACAATAATAAATTATGTTAATAATTGAACATAAGCAAATTTGGCTTTACATTATTTGAGCAAAAATTTTAGGTCTGATAGGATTAGTTAAAACAAAAAACCGGCTAATTGGCGTCATCCCATCCGTATCATGTGCCTAAAAAATTAAATAAACAAGCACGTGGGCTGTGCATAAGAGGTAGCGAGCTAGCTAGAACAGTAATGCGATTATCAAATCAAACTCAAAAAAGAAATGACAGACAAAGTAACTATTAAGAAATAGTTAATATCCATTCCTTAGCAATTAAGTATGCTAATAAGCCACATGTGAAAACAAGTGGATTAGTGTCCTTTGTTGTGGCAATCTTAGGGACTTTATTATGTATATATTTCCTACCTCCAGGGACGGATACAGGGGGGGAGCAGGGGGAGCAGCCGCTCCCCCTCGCCGGGGAGCTCCCCCCACCAGAGTATACTTAGGTCTCGGGAAATAGGGGGAGAAGGGGGAGCAGCCGCTCCCCCTTCACCGGCAATGTCCCCCCCCCACAGAGCGGAGGAGGAGCGAGCGATTGGGGAGCGAAGGAGGAGCGAGCGATTGGGGAGCGGAGGAGGAGCGATTGCAGTCGGCGGCCGGAGCAGAGGAGGAGTGCCGGAAAATGGGTTATCATTGTGAGTTTTACCTTTATCCACTTTCATTTCGGTTTATCAACTAAATGATATATGTACATGTTTTGTTTATGTGATGCTTGCTAAGTGTTTGTGAAAATGTCTGAGTAGCAGAATCTGAAACTGGG